>VDFB02105785.1:564685157-564720358 GCA_007258455.2 Sequoia sempervirens
ATGTATGTGTGTCGTGTGAATGTTTTGACATGATTCCTGATCATGTGGTCATTGGGATGTTTCATTGTCACCTATTCATGGAGTGTAACACCTTTGTAGTCACAAGCATGCCCGCAAATGGCTCTTTGGCATATAATTTGACTATTTTTTCCCATCTCCTTCATGTTCTATTCCAATCTCGCAAGTTCAATCTATCACTCTTTCATCATAACACTTCACTCTCATATTCTATTCATTCTAGCTCTCTTCATGTAGCTCTACACCATGTTCTTGCATGACCATCTAAAGCTTCAAGGCACTAGTCTTCATCTCAAATTCACCAAGCTCGTTGGAAGGGGGGTAAAATTTAATTTCATAGTGTTATCATTCTTGTTGACTAGAATACTTATTATCTTTCATATTCTATGTCTTGTCTTGTCACTTCTTTAGCTATATTTCTATATCGTTGTCTATTTCTCTATCCATGGAGGTAGAAACACCAAAGGTAGGTTTTGATTAAAGGCAAGCCCTGAAAAGTAGCCGCAACACTTTTCATGTTTCCATGTGTGTAGGTTTATCCATGAGGAGCTCTTGAGAGACTAGACTTACCATAAGCTAATCCCTTTTCTTCAACTACTCATAATTTTGTGTAGTAATTAATTTATCTTCATTTAAGTATTCTTCTTGTTGTATTTACATTTTTTGCATTCTATTTAGTTTAGTTAAAACTATTAGATTTTAGCATTCAGGTAGTTAGCAAGTCCTAAGTGTCTTTGGTAGCATACTCTACTTCTAGTCCACGTATGAGAAGCCAGTATGCCACAAAGGCGCCAATGTTTCACACTATCATCCTTGGTCTATGTTTATGTCCTTTAGTTTAAATCTTTTCAGCCTGTCTCCCAAGACCTCTGAGGTCTATTCACCTGACTTCAAAATTTCTCTATCATAAACATTTAGAAAACCCAAAAACATAGTTTAGTCTTTCCTTTATTAGCCACCTTGCCACTTGAGGTTTTATCCTTGAGGGAGCCTAGAGCCATCCACTACCTATAGAATCTTCCCTATCCTAGAAACTCAAGAGTAACGGATCCTCTCTATTACATTTTGGTGAACTTGATGTGAACATTTTGTTCTATTTTTCTTTGTTTCAAAAAAAAATTTGAAGCTCAAAACCTCAAACCCTCCTGAACAAGGTGGACTACCGAAACCATCAATACACCTTTAGAATTGTAAGACCTAAAACACAACTATGGAGAAACGCAGAGAAAATACATTTCTCCCAGACACCATGTAAACAACACTACAAACCTAGTTCATGCATTGGTGAACATATCTCTCTTTGCACATTGATCAAGAATCACACAAATTCTAGATATAGAATCTCTAAACACCTTTGATCAACATATCAGAACCAAATAGGCTTAGCATTAATACGAAAGATATGTGGAGCACATCCCCAAGCATATTTTGATCCTCTGAACACACCTTCATCACCTTGTTTTCTCTTTTCTTCAAATTTTCTCTAAAACACTTGGAAAGTAGGCGCCAAAGACATTATCTCATATTATCTCAACATCTCACATCATCTCTAGACACTACATCATAAGGATAGCTTCATGTACTCACAACACTTCTTCAATATCCTAACTATACATGCACAACAAAACAACTCTATCAACACTTCATCCATCAACCAATTGACATCGATGACAACACATGTGATTGATATCAATGACAACACCAAATTCTCCAAACTTACAACAAGTTTCCATTCACATTGCAGGTCCTATTGTTGAGATGGCATCCTACATGAAAGGTGATGACATATGGCGAGATCCCCATTTTTTGAAAGTTGGCACCCACTTTAGGAGATCCTTGTTTATAGGAGGATGATGTCTCATGCTTCCATATTGGTGAAAAATGGTTTTGGAAATTTCCTATATTGACTTGGGAGTATCAATTAGCTATTACTATATCAGAACTAAAGAGGAAGAAAACAATTTTTAGCTTTATCTATTTTAGGCACTCTAGATATGGATAAGATATAGATTGGATTGGATAAAATGTTTTTCTTGGATGCAGGCACCTACTATTTTGACTTAGCTTGTTGATTTTAAATCATACTTTTTGAGTTTTGCAAATATTGGATTTGTAGAAGATTGAGGGTGATTTTTTAAACCTATATCTTGGTGCTCTATAAATATGAGAGTTTACTTAAGGAGTTGTGAGGAGAAGTTTTTATTGTAGTGTTATGCTATCAAATTTCCTCTAATAAAGAGCAAGATGTAAATCTCCATACTAAGGCTTAGAGCCTGGAAGTTGATAGGGGTGGATGGATACAGATCAACACTAATAAGTAAATAAAAATTCAGCAATTCATAAATAAACACACATACAAATAAAACACGAGCTGCTGCTCAAAATATTTGTATTTTATTGCTTGCATAAAAAAGATTTACATGAGTTCTTTATATAGAGGACTTTAGATACATTTAGAATAATCTAGAATATAGGCTGACATATTATTTTACCTTGGCCGACATAAAATAAGTTTCTAGAATTAACCTAACCCTAAACTTCTAGAATTTATCCAACCCTAACCAACATAAAAATAACTTCTAGAATTTACCAAATTTTACTTTATTCCTAATCTCTAGTCCAGCTGGAACCTCTAGAAACTTATAAATTAATTAATATTTTTACATCTCGTTTGAGGGAGAAATTAAATTTCCCAACACTTCCCCCTAATTTCGACCTCAAATGCTGGTGCATAAATTTCCTTGCTCTTGACTGCTGACTTTGCAAATCCTTTTCGTTGCTCGATATCTTCATGCCTGATGATGCCTTTGTCTTTGTCCAAGTCTTCAAACTTCAAACCATCTCTACAATCTGCAGATCTCTTTCCTCAACTCTTCTCATCCCACTGTTGCGACAGTCATTCAAACTTCAAATTTTTAGAACTTCAAACTGGAAGTCTTCTTCTCTGCAAGTTCTCACTATCCGTAACTTTCCACCTTCTTTGATGTCTTGTCTTTCCATGATTGCTATCATCTTCAAACTTATTATTAATTACGCCTTTTGAAAACCTTGCTTGATTGCCATCAACATTCACTTGTGAACTTTTATACTTAAACAAGTTCTTGATCATACCTGCAATTTTCTTCCAACTCGATCCGTAAACCCATGCGTAATCCATTTTCTTACAATCTGACATAGAATCCATTTTCATACAACCTGCCAGAGAATCTTTCTTGCACTACCTATTCCAACATGTCTTTTCAGAATGACTCTTCAAACCACAAATACTGCAAGAATGTAAATCCCAACATCTATCCTTTGTATGTCCTTTCCTGTTACAGTGACAACATTGCACACATTCTATTTCTTTAATAAATTTGGTTACACCTGTATTATTTCCTTTACCTGTCACATATCCAAGACCTTCATGTTTTGGCCTTATTATTGGCTTAATTGGCTCTCTCATCCTTTGATCATGCCTTCCTAAACCTTTAGCTTTGTATCCCATTCTTTCCATGATCTTTAAACCAACATTCATTTCATTGCCATTGCATCTTACAATATTATCATTTTGACAATTTTTATCACAAACTTCTTTAGCAAAAACACATTTCTCAATTGACAAATTCAAATCCTCTGTACTACAAGAAACATCAGATATGGATTTATTTTCCTTCAAACATTCATTCTCTTCATTCAATATTGATATTTCATTTTTGTATAAACTATTCTCTGCTTCTAATTTCTTCACCTTTTCTTCTAAATCATCAACCAATTTTATTCTTTGTTCCAATTCCTTATTCCTTATATTAATCTCATCAAACAGTTTTAGTTTTTCTTCAAGCTCTTTATTCTTCTCTCTAAGTTTGCACAATTCCTTCACCTGCAAATTATTCATTTGTTCCACAAACTTTAACTTATCCTCTAGCTCTTCAATTGCCTCTCTAGAATCACTAATTACATTTAAAAGGCTACATTTTTTTGCTCCCATTTCTTTTCTTAATTTTGCCAATTCTTTTTCTAAAAAATCATTTTCACATTTTAAACTTGTATTTTCTTTCTTCGCCTTTATTAATTCTTCTTCTAAATCTTTTGTTTTCTCTTTCTTGACTCTATCAGCTTTTCCCATTGAATCAAACAAATAATCTTACCTTACTTTTATTTTGATTCTAATTTCTTCCTGATAACCTCAATGCTAACACTCCACCAAAATATTCTTGCTTTTTCCTTCCCGCAGCTGTATGGCCAATTTATATTTCATAGAATGATAACTTTTCAAGCACAAATCTTATCAGAGACAACCAATTTTATTTATCTCAGAAAAATATTTGTTTTCCGTCCAAACAACACTACCAGCAATTACTCAGACACAACCATTTTTTTTTATTTAGCTAGAAAATCATATTTTCCTCTATGTTGAATCATAACAACATTTTGCAGACTCTTTATGCATCACTTCACTTATGAAGCAACAATTCTAGATTTCATCGAATCTTCTTCTTTTTGAAAAACTGCAATTTTTTCTTTACTTGACAGCAGCTCCAACAATCTCAGACAAAAAATAATCTGCAACAGGCTTACAGCTCCAACAATTTTTCAAAAAATGATTTAACAGCAAACTCTCTCACAACTGTCTGCTCTCTAGGGTCTTCAACCATAGGCTCTGATACCACTTTGATAGGGGTGGATGGATATAGATCAACACTAATAAGCAAATACAAATTCAACAATTCATAAATAAACACAGATACAAATAAAACACGAGTTGCTGCTCAAAATATTTGTATTTTATTGCTTGCATAAAAAAGATTTACATGAGTTCTTTATATAGAGGACTTTAGATACATTTAGAATAATCTAGAATATAGGCTGACACATTATTTTACCTTGGCCTACATAAAATAAGTTTCTAGAATTTACCTAACCCTAAACTTCTAGAATTTATCCAACCCTAACCAACATAAAAATAACTTCTAGAATTTACCAAATTTTAATTTATTCCTAATCTCTAGTCCAGCTGGAACCTCTAGAAACTTATAAATTAATTAATATTTTTACATCTCATTTGAGGGAGAAATTACATTTCCCAACAGAAGTGTAATGTAAAAATATTTGTTGAAAATTAATATATTGGTTTGATGGTTTGGAGTGAGTTTTCTTATCTAAAAGAGTTTTACTCACATATATTGATGTTTCTTCTCTTGTATCTTTTATTCCATTATTCTTCTTCTTTCATGTTTTTAAAGTGTTAATTTACGTACTATTGCGCTGCCAAAATTTATTTAGATCTCCAAATCACATTATCTTTCGTCTAAGACTTAATGTGATGGGAAATTAGCTATGTAGTTTTTCGCTATAATATAATAGTAATATGCACTTATATCAAATAATTGAAATCTAAAAAGAAACGTAAGTTTCTGAAGGTGCATATTGGTTCTTAAAGGTCTTTTTGAGTTCTATTTCTCTTTCATGTTTAGTTTTTTTCAAATGCTACGATCAGTTCTCTTTTAGAGGCTGCGGACTTTATTAATAATTTTCCTCTGTGTTGTTTTGTGTAAGCCTAAAAAAATGTTGTGTAATAGTTATATTCTGAGAATTAATGCAGAATTTTCTACCTAGGTCTTCGCTGGAAATTAATGAATGATTCTATTTCTCATGACTGTCTCAGTGGCAATGGTCAGAACTGTAAGTAGTTCTTTTTACCTTCTGTCATATTTTTCTCTTTGGTTTAAAGAACAGGTTGGGTTTACGAGTGGATGTGTTTATTATTTGTGCCTGAAAAGCTTTATGTTTCTTTGTCGTGGATAGAACGCTTAGGCATTTATTCAATTCGAGATCTTTTTCATTGTTGATAAGCATGAAAAGGTTATGCTTATGCTTTTTAGATTTCTTTTACAATATGGCTGATGTATCAAATACCTTCATTTTCTTGTGCCACGTTAAATTTTCTCATAAGAGATGCAATGGGTGGCAAATTTGTGCCTACAACATAAACTGAAAAAATTTATTTAGATTAGTCTACTCTGCATTTGTATTATTTGCTGACAGTCTAAGCGACTGAGATCGATGTAACTGCAGTGCAGATACCTCCTACAAATTTACAGGGCCACACTTCGAGGCTTTACACAAAACAAAGAAATGCCTGTGGATGGGGAATAAGCTGGTCTGCTCGCATAAAATAGTAAATAGTGTTTACTGAAAATGCGATGAAAATTCATGATAACTATAGAATGAAAATACAGAGGAATTTACATGGGATTTCACTTGTGAAGTCGATTGGGACTTGTGCTTCCCGATGAGAGGTAAGAAAAGAAGTCAATCATCAAGCCGATCCGGATTAAACTGTGCTTCAACAGTTTCAAATCTAAGCTCTGGAAAACAACTGTTCTTGGCCGGCTACCAATGCTTCCCGATCTTCCAATCACAGATAATTAGCTTGAGGGAACTCAGTTCACAAACAGCTCTTGGTAACCTCATCAAATGAGAACACTCTCTCATATCAAACTCAATTCCTTTAGTCGCCCTATTTCCTCTGGATGTTCTCTCAGCCTCTCGTAGATTGAGATGTCTACATATTCCAATTGCTTAAGTTTCTTAATTAATCGTGGAAACTCTTCTAGCCCTGGTAACGCTGATAACCTTAGCATTCTTAGACAGCTCATATTCCCAAGGTGATAAGGTAACCTTTGAACCAGGTGGCCGTTGCTAATAGACCACATCTGAACAGAAGGCATATAAGAGAAACTAATGGGCACCTCATCAAACTTGTTGGAGTGATCAAGGTTAAAATCCCACAGTATGATGCTGTTGAATGTGGATGGATATTCAGATCCTTCCCTAAACCTTAAAAGATAGCTTCTCTAAGTTCGATAGTTCTTTGTTTTGTTTCTGAAAAGGGGGTGCAATCAACCTCTCCAAGCGGACACTCTTGAGTTGAGTGTGTGAAGACAAAACATCTAGACCTTCTGTTGTTGCCCTCTCTGTACCGTAATTGAGTACCATGAAAAATTTTAGATTCTTCATTGACTTCAGATTTAGGGAAAATAAAGTATTCATTTCAAGTAAAGAGTAACAACACGGAGTCAGTCTGAGAGAAATTCAACATGCCTCCATAGGACCTGCATGAATAAATCAGAAAGGAAGTCGAATTAGATCATTGAGCATTTTGAATATGAATGCTATTTATTTGTGTTAAATTCTCATCATTTGGAAGTTTAATCCAGCAAAAATGCAAGTGGAAATGAGTGCTTCATGTTTCTCTGTGATTGATAGCAGTAGTGCTTCTTAATCCTACTAATGACAGTATGAGAAAAGCACGGAATACATCCAGAAATTTTTAATAGTTTGCATAGGCTGTTTACTCTATACCGTAAACAAGTGACAAGAATATTAAATTATACCACTAGATTTTCGTGTCAAGTAGAAATAGTTTGATACACATGGGAACTAAGTTTACGAGATCAATAATGTAAATATTAAAAATTATAGCTAATATTTACTAGAAATTTCAACAAAAAGGTTGAAACTAAATTAGGAAGAAATTTTTGATTAATATACCTGCATGAATGTAGACTGGTCGAACATCAAATGCTCTATAATTAAGCAACTCCCGTTTCGATCGAAACTAGACTCTTTTCTATCCCTCAGAAACTTCTTCCTGTGGACGACACCGTCTTGGCATACAAAATACAAGGCCAATTCGCGCATTACATCATGCTGAAAAAAGTACAGCTCCGAGGCATTTCCATGTGAGATTGCTACTCTGCTCCTCATAAGTGCTACTGCGTCAGACTATGGTTTAAACATGATAAAAAAGAAAAAAAGAAAAAAAAACAGATTATGGGAATGGAAAGGAAAATACCTTGGATCAAATCCAACAGGAATCTACTTGATAACATGGAAAAAGCATCACGCCACTGCAACTTTCGAACATAAACCGATATGTCCAACAGTGCATCAGCACAGATTTTCCTGTCCTCTGGAAAGAAACTTAAGTCTAAGAAGCATTCCGTGGCTACATCATCTAAGGAACCGATACTGATCTCCAACAACCTAAGTTGGCCTTTTTAGTGATAGGCTGATATGGATTCTCCTTTAGAAAGCTTGTTCTTTGCCCTCTGCTAAACCTCATTGTGGTTCCACGTGTAAACTGCTTGCGATCACCTTTAGAGGAAGTGGTAGGCCGCCAGATTCTGCTTGCACCTGTGCTTTAAGCCATAATATTGACAGAACCTACTTTCAACTTCGGAATTATCTAGAATTTTATAATTAGGTCAATATGATATCAGATCTAACTATTTAGTTACAGGGAAGAAAGATATTTTAAATTTTTTACCATTGTGCAGAATTAACTGTTTCATTCTTACTTAAATATTCGTTTTATTACTTAAGACCAGTATCAATCATCATATTTCATTAAAATCAAATGCCTTACGAAACAATCCCTTGTTAATTAGACAAAGGAAAGTCTCCTATCATTCTGAAAATTTTGTTACCATTAACAAATTTTGTTTTCCATGTTTTCCCAATTAGATTAGATAAAAAACATATCCGGTACATATTCCGAATTACTTTTCGAGCACCATATTCAAAACAGATAATGATAATTAGTTTTCGAATAAGGATAAGGATTACAGTATTAGATATTCTTTTAGTAGAATCGTTCAAATCACAATACAAAATTAATGGAACAAAAAAATTATACCTCTTTTACTTGAAGTGAATTCTTTCTTCTCCTATTTCTGAAATCTATGGAGAAGCTAGAATTTCGCATGGTATCCAATTACGGTGGAGAGATGGCAACGATAGAAGGTCTAGATGCTTTGTCTTCAATCACTCAACTCAAGAGTGTCCGCTTGGAGAGGTCGATTGAAGTTCAGAAAAAAAAAAAGCAATGCACTATCGAACTTAGAGAAGCCACCTTCAGGCTTCTGCGAAGGGTTTGAATATGCATCCACATTCAACAGTATCAAGCTGCGGTATTTTAACCTCGATCATTCCAGCAACTGGGAGGAGAATCAGCTTAGTTTCTTTCTTATGTCTTCTTTTCAGATCTGGTCTATTAACAATTGCCGCGTGTTTCAATGGTTACCTTATGACCCTGGGAATATGAGCTCTCTAAGAATGCTAAGGTTGTCAGCATTACGGGGCCTATAAGAGTTTCTACGATAAATTAGGGAACTTGGACAGTTTAAATGTTTAGACATCTCATCATGCGAGGGGCTGAAAGAACTTCCAGAGGAAATAGGGTAACTAAAGAAACTGAGTTTTATATGAGAGAGTGCTCTCGTTTGATGAGGTTAGCAAGAGGTGTTTCTGAACATAGTTACCTAAAGCTGGTTATCTGTGATGAGAAGATTGGGAAGCAGTGGTTGCAGGCCAAGAATATTTGGGTTCCTCAGCTTAGAGTTGAAATTATGGAAGCACAGTTTAATCTGGATTGGCTTGATGATTGACTTCTTTTCTTACCTCTTATCGGGAAGCACAAGTTCCAATCAACTTCACAAGTAAAATCCCATGTAAATTCTTCTATATTTCAGCGTCGCATTTTCAGGATAGTAAACACTCTCTACTATTTTGTGGGAGCGGACCATCTTATTCTCTATCCGATGGCATCTTCTCGTTCTGTATAAAGCCAAGAAGCGGGTGCCTTTGAAATTTGTAGGAGGTATCTGCACTGCAGTTACAAATGTCTCAGTGGCTTAGACTATCAGCAAATAATACAAAAGAGGTGTAGATTAATGTAAATAAACATTTTCATCTGTGTTGCAGGCACAAATTTGCTACGCATTGGAACTTTTATGAGAAACATTCAACTTGGTACAAGAAAACAGTTAAAGGAAAAAAGAAATTATACCTCCTTTACTATATTTGCATTTACAGTGCTTGTGATTGGTGTCAGTTCAAAAGCCCAGAAACAAAAAAGTGACAGCGCATCCTTTGGGCACAGCAATGGCAACTGATACAGTTGGTTAGTCTGGTTTGTGCGGATAGCGGAATTGTCTCTGGTTGTTACAATTTTTTTTTATCAATTCCCTTAAAATAGTAATTTTTCAAATTTGCTCTGGACCATACATCATCCAATATAATGATGTAAGGGTTGACTTAAAACCAATTGTTGCAGCTTCATCTTTCCATCTTTTAAATTCTGAAAATCTAGTCTCTTCCTTCCAGCAATCTTCTCCCACATGGTCTCTAAAATTCCCTTCAAGTTTATGGATTGAGACGGTGATGAAAATCACATTATCGAGGAAGTATCCTGCTATCCATGAAAAAACATATTTATTTTAGAATAAGTACCTTAGGATGCACTAACGGATCTATAAAATATAAACAAGAGAGCCATTATAGAGATATATCTTTGAGTTGAAGATCATTCAACAGAGCCATGCCAGAGTAGATTTTACCTCGGCCCCCTGCATTGCAACCCAACAACTGACACCTCGCTCTGAGTAGCAGTCCCCTCAAATCTCCAATACATTTGTCCAATTTCACATAAACTGAGATTTTCCAGAAACACCATATGCGGAATCGTCTACCATTTGTTGAACATTTTGCAAATCTCTAGTTTCTTCTGCAATTCGGAACTTCATATTGCTCATCGTATACTGCTTCACCATAACAAAACTTCTTGCCTTTCCAAGCTTATTAGACTACGCTTTTATAATAGAACTAGTAGAGACGTTTTGAAATCTTCGCGTTGGTTTCCATAAAGTGTGTATGAAAACAAAATGACGATACGAGGGTTGAGTAGAAGAATTGAATTTTAGAATCAAGTTCTTTACGACATTTTTTAGGTCTATCTTGACTTTATCAGGAACACTCATCTTCGTTCTTCGCTGCGTCGTGAGATCTCGGAAGGAGAGGGCGTTTACGACATTTTTTAGGTCTATCTTGACTTTATTACAACGAACGAAACACTCGTCTTCGTTCTTTGCTGCGTCGTGAGTTCTCGGAAGGAGGGCGTTTCTTACGGTGTAAGGAAAAAAGTCTTTCAAATGTTGGCGAGTGTTTTTTTCAAAAGTTAGTTAATTCCCTTTTTTTAAAGATTAAATTTAGATTTTTTTTTTTAGTAATTTATTGATATTGTGAGTATGAGTTAATATAATATCTGTTTGGTTGAATTTTTTAATATTAAGAATTTGAATATAAGTTGATATATTTCCATCAACTATGAATAATTAAGGGGTTTCTATTATGGCAAATATTAAGCCATATCTATTTTGCCAAAGTCATTTAAGATATGATCCCAATATCATCCCTTATTTTACACTTCCAACTCATCAATTACGTTCAACCATTTAAACCCAAACCCTTTCATAAAAATCACTCTTATTTTTTTTAATTTTTTACCAAATACTTGTTCTCTAGAGGAATCCTCTCCATGGTGTAGATATCTCTATAATTAACAAAGAGTTTTAGTGGACAGTGAAAAGCTCTCTAGGATTGACATGTTATTTATAATTAGTTGATTATCATAGTAATTCTCTAACCTTTCCAAAGTGTTTAATATTTTGAATAATAATGGAAATTTCTTTGAGAAAATATTGATTATTAATGTAGATATGCACAATTGATTTTTTTTGAGTTTTGTATTCCATTTGAATGAAATTGTATCTCAATTGGTAAGATTTTAGATGTAATATGGGCTGTTTTTTTTAATTTATTAGTGTTTTTCCATGTTAAACTAAGGAGCAACTCCTCATTTGTGAATCAACAAATTATTTATTAAGATATATACACCAAGTGACCATGGTAGATTAATGTAGGTTAGGTTGTATGATTGTAAGTAGTTCAATAATTTGAACTTTTGTTTAAATTTTTTGAGAGATCACATGTAACATATCGTAAGAGATTTATGTATGTTGGGTTTCCAACTTACATATGAGTTAGGAAAAGTATAAGGAGATTAATCTTAGTTAGTATAACTTCTTTTGTATATATAGTCTCATGTGTACCCTACTATGAATTTTATATAGAATATTTTTTTTGTATGCAAGACCAATAATCTTATGTAAGAAATATTTGTAGATAAATAATTGGTATATTTTACATAAATCTTGCCTCTAAGTTATGTGATCAAGTATGCTTCGTTGTTTCTCTTTAAATGCCCTATCAATATATATAAGAATACCATCCTTTGTATAGTTGACCCTAAAGGAGTATAGAAGAGTTTACTACTCTACTCAATTGGTCTACTATTTCCTACACTCTTATCATGAGTATTGTTGCTCCAAAAAAATATAGATTCCAAGGTTTAGGTTTTGAGTGTACTCTCTATAGTTTTACAATTCAATTTTGAATATCCAAAATTATCATTGAAAAGCTTTTGGGGATCATAACCTAATGGGAAACCTCCTTGGAATTGTATTTGTGACATAGAATTAGGAATGAGATATCTAAATCATTTTACAATTCAAACATAAACTTGGTACAAATCTTATCCTTTAAAGATAGATCTAAATATACTATAATCCTTATATTGGATGTTTTTAACAAGAAGGAAAGCACATGACTCAATAAATAATAACCTAATAAGATAGAAGAAGTTGGGTGCAAAGAAAAGAATATTGATAAAGGCTTGAATGAAATCTTGATTTTAATTCCATCACAAGCTTTTTCAAAGCAAATATTTATAAACATGGCTTGCTAGTTGAATTTATACTCATTACATACCCTCCTAGAGAAAAATTTAATTCTTTTTAATATAAATCTAGTTGTTATGACTCCATTTATCTTCATCCAAATAACCAATAAGGAATATTTAAAAGAAAAAATATGATGGCCTTGACAATTTTCTTGAGGAAAATTTTTACAGAGTGATTATTCATTACTTGCATATTTGTTCAAGATCTATATATTTGCATATCAATAGAGTATTTTCTTATGAGAGACCTAATAGGTCTTGAATCAAATGCTTCAATATATTATTTATGTAAATTAGGGCCAATATTGTCTAAGATAATTTTATGCTATTGCTCAAATATGTTGGTACAACCAAATGTCTTGTTATTAACAATGCTACCATTCTCACAATGGAGGTTCTCCTAAGAAAGGAATATATCAAAAATTACTAAGTAAGAAGACAAAGGATAACAAGGGACCATTTTTAAGCATTGCTTGAAATCCACCTCATGAACATGTAAGGGATCATGGGCTTTCAACAAAATTTTATAGTGTTAAAGAAGAAAACTTTAAAACTTAATCTAGAGTATAAAAATTTGTTTATGCACTTCTTTTACATATTTTAAATTTTTAACTAAGTTGAATTCATAGTAGTGGAATAATATTATAGAAGTTTGGTTTCAGTATGATTTCTTGTGGTTGTGTACACACTTATAGTTAGTAGCATAATACGACTATTTTCAAATGTAAGGATTTGTGGAAGGGCATCACTTTGATGTTAGTAGGGGATTTGGAAGATACTAAGCTCTCTTGACAAGGTTGTATATGAATTATGGTTGATTGTTTCTAGTTGATGGCAACAAATCCTTTAAAAGAGGGTAGTGCAAACTGTGGAATAACAATTCCATGTAATTCAAATCTTTTCAGTTTGGAGATGTAATAGAGAGTAAAATACATATCATATATGAGTTAGAATGGGTCTATAATGAAGTGATTTATTTAAGAAATTTTGATAATTTTTTAATTTTAACTTTTGAATATCCTATTCCACTAAAAATTATCTCTAACATGAAGAATGTAGATACCTATAATTGAAAATTTAATTAGATAAAACTCATAGCGAGATAAAGTCACTTTATTACTCTTAATGCTCACTACACAAGATAGACTATGTAGTCCATGTCAAAAAAGTAGTTTGGTAGCTAAGATGAGACCATTAACGTTAATTTTATCACCCATGTAGAACATCACATTTGGTATAGCTCTCCATCTCATTGGGAGGTGTCATTACCTATCAAATGTCACCTCAAAATTATAAAAATCACCATTGAAGACACACTACGCTTTAGGAAGCTCATCTAAAACATATTGTCGAACTATTGCTACAAAATGATCCTTCCAAATGCATGATTTAAGACAAAGGTATCAACAATACAAAAAAAAATTGTTGTTAATGTTGAATATGAGTAAGAAACTCTTGTTATTGTTGGAGTAATAGGCTAATCATCTAATTAATTATGTCATCATGATTAATTAATTAGATCACCTCTTACTTTAGTCACTTAATCTAAACCTAGGAATTGCATATTATATTATTATAAATTGCCTAATGTTGTCTCATTGAATGGAATGATGATACTTGACAGAGGATAATTCAATCCTCACCTTGGGTTTAGATCTAGGGTTTTTATCTCCTTCTTCATATGGATTGTTTTTCACTATAATTTTTTATCTAGGTTATTTTGCATCAATACAATTCTCAGACTGATTGAGCATATTCTCTCTTTTTTGATCTTATCTATTGTGATAGGTATCGATTGCACATGATGTTGGGTTTTGTGGGTTGAATCAACAACTTCTACATGGTATCACGATGCCAGATCTATAGCCCCCTATTCAATTTTTGAGAGGTTAGGCCTTGAGAAATTTTCTTGTGCATCCTCAATAAAAATGACCAATGTCTTTTACTTAGTGTATGTTTGAAAAAACAAAATATGGGTTGTTCAAAATAGAAAAATACCATTTGGGTATCTGCTAGATTTTGTAGATAGTGAGCATGTTTTGAAAAACAGGCTGCCAAAATAGCCCTTGCAACTATTTTCTCTATAGGTGATTTTTCTTTTTTACTAAATAGCATGCTTTTCCTTTTGGCTTAAAAAACTCTTTTATGGGTTTTGTTTATAGAATCAAAATACTTTTTGGTTATCTTTTATTTTTTACATGAAATGAGCAAATCATTTAGAAATAAAATAAGAAGGGTCATGTTTGCTAACAGAATGACAAAATTTACCCCATTTTTCAAAAATTTATAACTTGAGCATACGATGTCCATTCTTCAAAAACTTCATATCATCAAAAAGCTGATTTAGTCCTCTAAATAGATCGTTTGTCAATTTTTCAGTAATATTTACTAGTTACCTACTATTTTCATCAAAACTTAGGTCACTTTATTTTGGCTCTTTTCTTGGAAAAATTATTCCAACTTCATTGAGGTAGATGTGACCATTAATCCATGCATGGAATATTTCCTTTTTTCATGCTTTATGTTTGCATTTTATCATTGATTTTTGTATATGTTGCATGTTCTCCTTTTACAATCTTGGGGTATTATAAGAAATGAACTTCAATAAAGTTCCATCTAGGGGGTTACATACATAATAATTAGATTAGAGTGTTACCTCATGGCATACACTATGATACCATCTTCATATTGATGACAACTCACATGAGTTGTATTTGGATTTTGTAGTTTCTCTTGGTCATAATCTTGCTCATGACTTGACACATTTTGGTTTGCATCAGTTCACATCTCAAATTGAGAGACTATGGTTAATGATCTTGAATTGCATTTGATTCACATTAGGTCACATCTCAATTTGAGAGCCATTCATTTTATGTCTAATGTTCCTAAATCTTTAGTATACTTGCTTATGTGGATTAGCTTTAGTCACAATTTGGCATTGGCATCAAGATACACATAACTTCTAGATTATTTCATCATTTATTTCCCTCTTATGGGGGGAATGTCTAATGTATCTATGTGATGGATGTTGTAATTTAGGGGTATAATATCATGGATTCCTCTATCTTTCATCACTTGATTACATTGCATATGTACATGGGTACCTAACATTCCCTAGTAATCGGAAGCCATTCATTCTTTCATGTGTTCATTCGTGCGTCCTTCATCAAATTTTTATCTACCCCCTAAGTTATTCCTAAGGGAGGGTGTTGGATTAATAGGCTATTCATCTAATTAATTATATCATCATGATTAATTAATTATATCACCTCTTACTTTATTCACTTGAGCTAAAACTTAAGAGTTGCATATTTAGTTATTAGATTGGCTAATGTTGTCTCATCGCGTAGGATGATGACACTTGTTGGAGGCTAATTTAATCCTCACTTGGGATTTAGATCTATGGTTTCTATCTCCTTTTAATAAGGAATCATTTTCATTATCATTTTTGATCTAGGTTATTTTTCATAAATAAAATTCTCAAGCATATTGAGCACATTCTTGAATTTTTTATCTTCTAGATACTGTGATAGGTACTGCTTACAAGTGATTGGTCGAATTAGTAACTTCTATAGCTATAAGGGTCACTTGCATGTGTGACATAATAAATTCACCATTTCAAGATCACAATTGTCACCATAAATCTCTATTGATATGACATAACAAACAAGAAATATTATAAAACAAACCTACTCAACTTTGAAACTAATTTATTTTACTTAAACTAGTGTCCTTTTTGTAATCAATTTTAATATGAAAGGAATTAAAAAAGGGAGTATGGAACTACTGCGAGGAAAAAAAATATATGCATATTAAGTGTGTATACACTAAGAAAACACATTTCAATAAGATTAAGTCTTATATTATTTTCCATGTTTATTATATAAGAAGACATGTATTAAAATATTGAAAAGACTAAAAATGACATAAAATAAACATTTTGAGAGATAAATAGGAAAGAAATTATCTATTTGTGAAATTTTAGCAAATGGACATATGTTCATTTTATTAATAGTTTTAAAATGGTGGATGTTTCCATGTGCTCTTAAGACTATATTCCTATAAAATATTTGTATTACATTGGGTCATAGAATTGTATTATAGATTTGAAGAGGTTATTCTTCCATAGATATTGGGATTAATTTCTCCCACACTGATTGAGAAACTAACTTTGTATGCTGGAAGCTAATGTAGACTGGCAACTCTACCTCATTGCAAACTATTAATCTCTATAGATAATATTAATTGACTATTCAAAACACCTCTTTATCACCACTTGTAGTAGATCAACTTTACTCATGCAATATTTTTTTTTGGAATAATTCCCAACTAAAATATTTAATCTCTCTTGTCATCTTCATCCTCTCATATGTGTGAAATTTCCTTTCTCTAGCTAAATCCATTTTAGCAATACTTTCAACTTGTAGCTTTAGGAAAAATTTAAATGCAAATCTCTCTCATATTTTTTCCTACTTTGGAAATTCTTTCAAATTTATTGTAATTTTTTTTTCATCTTGTTGAAGATATACATAGGATAAAATTTGTTCTTTTGGATTGTATTATAATGTTAGAAAGAAAATAGAATTTTTTTTATTTTTTGTAGAAAAAACTTAAATATCAAATAAAATAAAGAAGCTTGGTTTTTAAATATTTTCTAAATAGAAGAAAGAGAAGCATATTTTGTATAGTTTCACATGTTTCTTTTTATGATCTATAAATACACTATAGTTTGTATATTTTGAAATATTTGAGATATAATTAATTTTTGAGTTTATTCTTTGTTTATCTTTATATTTTGCACTATTTTTATTTCCATTTTCTTCTATGCCTCTTCCTTCACATAGTATTAGAGTTCAAGGTTTGTAATAAATATTTTCAAGGATCTAAGGTTTATTCAACATAGAGCTCTATAGTGAACAATAGAAATAACCATGATTATTGGTCAATCACAATGGAGGAATTATTTTATTCTAAAGACTTATGGGAACTTGTTGAAAATGGTTAACCAAAAATAGTGGATGAAACAACATTCAATGCTCATACTCAAGAAGAGAAGGGTTTACTAAGAAATAATAAAATGAAGGATTCTAAATCTCTTCATAATGTCTTCCAAGTAATGAATGAGGGTAATTTTCAAAGGATTGTAGCATCAATAAGGTCAAAACAAGCATGTGATATCCTACAAATATCATATCAAGGAATGACCAACATGAAAATAGCTAAGTTATAAATGTTGAGAAGAGACTTTGAGACCATATTCATGGATTCATAATTAGTATATTTATATTTTACACAAATTATTACACTTGTAAATCAAATCATATCTCATTGTAAGACACTTGAAGATATGAGAGTGGTTGAAAATACTTTAATAAGTTCACTTATAAAGTTTGAGTCCATTATTGTGGACATATAACAGGAAAATATTTTGAAGGGCACATAATCTACTGAGAGGAGGGAGTGAATCAATAGATCAAACCTATTTAAAAAACTTGAACTCAACATCTATATCTAAGCAATTCTTTAATTTTATTTTATGTATCATCCTAGAGCGTGATGGGAGTGAGTGGAAAACTTAGCATGAGGGCTTTTTTGAAAATCCTTGAAGATGATGGTGATGGTGAAGTTGATTCAGAGGATGGTGATGGGTTTCTATGGTTATTTGATAGCCTAGGTCTCAATTTCTACCTGTTGGAGTTTTGGGAGGCATTATGTTTGTTCCCTCCTTACTCTGGTCGCTTTGGTTATTTTATTATTGAGCTAGGAATTCTTATTTATTTCCTTCACTTTTTCTTGGTGTAGTTGAGAAAAATGTATCCCTTTATATTTTCACACCTTATTTGGGCCCTCCTTGCTAAAATTGGGCTTCCTTATGGCTTATTTGGTCTTATTTTGCATCAACAAGCCTTAATTAATGCATCTTTTTGATGATAATCCTGACATATATCTAATGACCACTCATAATTTACTGATTTTGGTTTTTATGGCCTAGATTTACTGATCTAGGACTCATACACCACCTTGGGCATATGGGTCACACCTAAGTTTCAAGGCCTAGATCTAAATTTAGCATAAAAATAAATATTTCTTGAAATTTGTGTCCTGAGCTTAGCCTACAGGGACTCATATGCCCTGACTGGCATATTAGTCCCACTTATCTTGGACCTAATTTTGAATTCAATTCTTGGTGGGATTTTATTCTCCTAGATCTAATGTCAGCTTGTAGAGTTGTAATTTCAGGAAATTTGGCATAAACAAGTATAAACACAAGGTCATTTCACATATTTTCTCCTAGCATTTTGATGAGAGAATTCCTATAGAAATTTTATGATTACACAAGTATTCATGAGTGATTATCAAGCATTTTGGAGCATTATTCAAGAATCAAGCATCATGTTTGTTTTTGAGTGAACGTTTGTGATGTACGTTCCTATGATTCAAGCAAGAATTCAAGTCAATATCCATAACATTCAATCAGGAGTCAAGATATAAATTTATGCTAACCATTACTTACAAGATTGTAGCGTTTTGTTCAAGGGTTTGGTGAGTTGCAACATAGCATATTTTTTCATTCATCATTCCTTCATTCTATTTGATTTCATTTCAAGGTTTGATTACCAAAATGAGGTTTTACCAAGGCAAACCCCTATCCACTAAATAAATAACGTTTTTTCCTCTCTTTAATGTGTGATTTGCATATCTAGGATGAAGATCCATTAAAGAGAAATATTGGAGAAAATTTGTGAAGTTGTCACCTTCATTACAAGATCATAGAAAGTCAACTAGGGGTTGCAATTCAGTGTTTCAAACTCACAAATTTGATAGGAGAGAATATAAACGAGATCAAAGTTTTAGATCAACCCTAATAATAGGACTAAATCACCACTTGTGCTGTATGAGTCCCAGTATACTATATTTCAACCATTTTCTGTAGATCCTGGTTTAGCAATTCTGGATTTCGATTCCATCCCAAAACCATAAACTAGGACTAAATCACCCCTACTGGTATATGAGTCCCAATGTTCTTTAAAAGTTATATTTTTGGGAGTGCAAAGATTTTTTCAAGCTTCATTAACTTTTTCCATGTGCCCCTCTGTCCTTTCTCAATTCATTCTTTTGATTTTTAGTCTCATGTCTTAGGGTACATAGTTAGGTTTATATATCATTACAATTCTTTCTTTCCAAGCCCTTTCTTGGTGATGAACCCCATTTTAGTATTTAATTGCACCCCTAGGACACCTCATTGTAAATCTCTTTCCCTCATTTCCATCCCTAGATTAAGATCTCTAAGGTTTCCTTGAATGAATCTTAAACGAAATTGGTGGTTCTATCTCTGAAAACATAGAGCGATAATTCTCTTCATTTCATTTTGGTGAACCTAGCCTTTAGAACACCTTGTTTTTTATTTGGAGTGCATTATAGTCCTATATCTAGCTTACATTAACTTTGCATTAGTTAATTTGCATCTATGGTTTTTAAATCTTGTATTAGCGAAAGTGCATATAGGTTGCATTTTTGCATCTTGCATCATTGAATTTCACTTAAAATATGTAATTAGACATTTTCTAGACATCATTCAAACCAAAAAACCTAACGTTCACTCATAATTTGCGGAAATTAGTACAAAAACCCTAATTTGAGACTCATACGCCCCTTTGGGAGATTTAGTCCTAGTATAGGTGGTTTTACCTAATTTCTTGGTATTCTGTGTTGACAATTTTTCAGCATTTGAACCCTTCAAAAAACCTAACTAGGAATCATATTCCCCTCTGGGCCATTTAGTCCCATATCAAACCCAAAATTTCCATTTACAACATTAAAAACTTCATTTATGTAATTCCTAGGCTTGCTAGTAACCTATAGTATCAGTCTGGAATGTTTCAAGAACTCTTTTTTTTTGTCTAGGTCAAATCATCCATTTAGTGTATTCATTTTTTAACCATTACAAAAATCATTTTAGTATTAAAAATTTCTTGTTCTGTAGGACATTTTTTTACATTTCAAAAGCATTGCATAAGTTAGATACCTTACTTTTTCATGTTAGCATGTTTTATTTTCAAGAATTTAGATTTAATAGAGAATCACATGGCTTGCATGATTCTATTTTTCCTACTCATGAGTATAATCTAGGAAAATAGAATAAAATATTTGAAAAGCATATGGGATACCCTCCTAGCATCTATCATATTTGCAAGAGCATCATAACACAAGAGGATACAAGTGTAGATAATCATGACAATCAAAATTGTTCTTCTCCCAATACCTCTCCTTTTAGTGATGAAGGTATCTTGGTGAAAGAGGATACAATCATTGAGAATCATGAAAATTTTCTTTTTCCCTCTAAGGTTCTCCCCCCTGGGAAAATATTATGAAACAAGAAGATGAGAACACTGAAACATTTCTTAACAACTCCCCTACTTGTGAGAATACTTTAGTGAAAGAGGAAACAATTGTGGAAAATCATGAAAAAAACATTTGTGAAGAGGATGTGTTGGTGTTAGGAGATCCAATGATTGAGAGTTATAGCATTATTTCTCTCCTTCCTAATGTCCCTAACATTTGGAAAGAAATATTTGAACAAGAGGATCCAATACTTTGTAAGCATGAAAATCATAGTTGTCCTTCCTTTGATGCCTCTCCTGTTAGAAATATGAAATAGATTGAATAACCTAAGGAACTTTTTAAGAGAAAACCAGAGTTACATAAACTGAAAAAAAACATAAGAATGCAAACTAGGACTTCGAGAGATTATGCAATGCTGATGTGACAAAATTGCATTAAGAGCTTCCAAGTTAAAAAGATACAAAGAAAAGATGCATGAATAATGACTACATGCATCAAGGTGCGTGTATGACAAAGTAAGAGAATGAAAAATAGATGCAAATACAAGCTAGGTAATGAGTTTATATAGAACTTAGGAGAGGAGGAAGGTGGAAAATTCAACCAATAGGAATCAACCACAAAAAGTGGAGATGGACCACCAAAAGTGGAATGTGTTCCACCCTTTAATGAAGGGGAAACCACATACTTATCTCCTAGTAATAAACTCACTTTATTATTGTAAGAAATATTAATTAAGTGTAGGAAAAACCTATAACTAAGGGAAAATAAATTAACCCACTAGGAAAATTAAAACCTACACTAACACCCCCTTAAGTGCAACTTAGGAAGATGCAAAATATTATGAGTCATGAAAAATGAAGCCATGTTAGCTACCCATGTACATATAAAATTCCCCCCAAAAGAAGAAGAAACCCCATCCCATAAAAAGGAAGTATGTCCCCATAATAGAGAGAGAAATTAACTGGAAGGACAAAGAAGCCCCTCCAAAGAGATTCAAAGGTAGATGCTCAGAACTGGATGTAGAAGATGGTTCACAATCATCGAACAAAGTTCCTCCCCTTGGGAAGAAATAAAACCAAAGGTGTATGTGACCTATCTCCCCACTCCTAAAAGGAATATGTAGGAATAAAACTCAAGATGTATGGAGTCCCTAAACTTGGCTCAAGTGTCCCCATGTCAATGTTGAAGGATCCCACAATCAAATCATGTGTTCTACGCAACACTACTGAAAATGAAAGCTTGAAATATCCTAGAGACTAATGTAGAACACCATCCAATGACTCAAGTATCTCCTCTGAAGATGTATCCTCCAAATGTTAATTCAAAGTATCCACATTTATGTCAAACTATAAGGAATGATCATGTATAGAATAAACAAGAGGGTCAAATTTCTCCCTCACAACAACTGAAGAAGAATCATCTTCATCAAAGAGAAGATGAATACACTCAATATTATCTCTCAAATCTGTAATATGTGTCTCCATAAAAATTTTGAAATGCCTGTCAAAAGATCATCCCAAGCTAAATCAAGAAAACTATGTATATCATGTTGTAAGAAGTCATTGGAAGCTTTCAAAGAAGCAACTCTAAACTCTTAATTAGCAATAGTAAATTCAAGGACAAAAGAGTTATCCTCAAAGAGAAGATGTATGTCCTCAATAGTGTCATCTAGATCCAAAATGAAGGACCCTATAAATTAAAAAGAGATGCCTAGTAGAAATTGGTCCCAATGAACTAAATTCAAATGATATAATTGATCATGCTACAATGTATCACTGGATACTATGATCGACAGCTTAGTTTGGGATGACTACACTTGATCCATGACGATTCGAAGCATATTCAAGCCACTAAAAATTAGTCCAATAAGATCACTCAATGCGAAAAGATAAACTAAGCATCCATTAAAACTAACATATTAAAATATGAAAGCTTCAAAAACACCTACTCTAATCCATTGAAACTTATCCAATTGGGAGAGTGGTGTCACATTGATGTGGAATGGTGACCCTTTCCCAATCTTGTGGATAAATGAGCTTGTTATGATTGATTCTATTGAAGAGAATTGATGAAACCGATGATAGATGTGTATGAAAACATGATTTAAAGCTATTTTAACATGATCTATGCTAAGATGATCGATATGGGTGTATGAAAACCTATTCTAAATGAAGTTTAACCTCAAAAAATTCAAACCCTAATTACAAAACATGTTAAATGGATGCATCTAAGTTACCATGGAAGCCATTAATGGAAGCTAAGCTAATATGATGCAATAAATTAACCTAAATTTCTTTTTAAAACATGAAATATGAGTGCACAATGCAAGTGATTTTAACAGCATGAGTTTCGATCTTAAAAGATGGATCCATTTGTATCCAATTAATGACCTATTTATAGGAGGACAAATAAGAAATGAGGGGATAAGATTGAAAAAGCTAATCAATGGTCAAAATTGGAGGAAAGATGAAGCATGGATCAAGGATTCTCATCAAAGGATGAGAATCAATGATCACATGGATCAAGAAAAGAATCAAGGGTTCATTTTCTTCCAGACAAGCACAATTTCAAAACTTGCACAAGAAGTCATGTTGAAAGTTTGTTGCAAAAATGAATATTCCCCTTTTCAAATGAGTTAAGAAAGAGAATATTCTCTAAGAATATTCTCATGGGTGAGGGAAATTAGATATTTAGTTAATTAAAACCAAATTTAATTTTGTAAAGGAATATTCTAAGGGAATATTCCCTTGCAAGTGGGGTAATTAGATTTAATTAGTAATTTGATAATTAAATAAAGTTTCAATTATGCAAATTAGGGTATTCATTAAATAATTAATTTATTTAATGAAAAGGGGAAGTAATGTGTTATTTAATTAGATAACTTAGGGTTATTTTATTAAATAAGAGGACTTTAGGGATTAAATTAAATAATTTGATTTATTTAATTTGATAGGATGAAATGTTAGCATGAAAAGGGGGTTAATTAACCTAATTAGATTAATCAAGTTAATAGATTGAAAATGATGCAATTAATTAAATAGCTAGGATAATTTAATTAATTACGCAAAAAGAGGATGGATTTTAGGATGAAATGATGTTAGTATACATAATTCGAGTTCATGATATCTTTTAGGACATTTTTAAGTGTACATTTTTCCCCTCTTTGAAGCGAGGTACCTGTTACATTGGTTCAAAGATTGACACTTTTCAGACTAAAAACTACTGCTCATATCAAAAAATAAAAATTCTCATTTTTGGATGCC
Source organism: Sequoia sempervirens (assembly GCA_007258455.2). Taxonomy (NCBI): domain Eukaryota; kingdom Viridiplantae; phylum Streptophyta; class Pinopsida; order Cupressales; family Cupressaceae; genus Sequoia; species Sequoia sempervirens. Next base: position 564,709,407 of record VDFB02105785.1, read on the forward strand.
CCACTATTGCCCTAGTGGAAGGAATAAGCTGGTTCCTTGCCCCCTTGAGAAATCAGGCACAAATTTTGAATTTTGGGTTGATTTCTTGACAAAGGTTAAAATATAGGTTTAGGTGCTAAAATAAGCCTCGAGATGCCAAAAATGGCCTTAAAAACACAAAAAAAGACTCAAAATAGGTTGTGCAGGGTGGAAATAGGTAAAATAGTTCAAAACTATAGATTTTGGCTCAAATTAGAGCAAAACAACCTAATTTTTTAGCTTAAATAGGTGATAAAGGGTCACTTTCAATTCATTTGTGCATTCACACCCTTAGAGCTTTTTGTCTTTTGAGCTCTGACCTCCTGACAAAATGGCTCAATGAGTGCTTCCTCTTACCTTGCGGAGCGAGTTTGAGAGTACCAATGGTGAGTAGACATAGGACCCTGGGTATGTGACTCGAAACTTGTCTTGATTTTCGCATTTAGGTGCAATTAATAGGGGGTTAAAACTAGGTCCCTCAATGCGTTGTTGTATAGCGACACAATTGATGTGTCAGAAGCATCGCTATTGATTTTATAGAGATACACCTTCTATCTAGTGGCACTCCACCATTTTTTGGTTGGGTGCCACATTTTAGTAGGGAGATTCTAAATTGATATAGTGATGCATAGGCTATTTAGGTTCAGTGTCACTCGAAGTTAGTGGTCGACACACAGCTTTTAGCAATGCACCCAAATTTCTTAATAGAGTGATGCATGCAAATATTGATTCACTTTTGAGTGCAGTGACGCTTGTCGCCAATTTGGTTATGCACCACCAAAATGTATACAATGATGCACCCTTCAAAGAGCAACGATATTGATTTCAGTAATGATTTTAATGTTTTGGATGCAAATTCTCAAATTTTGAACAATTTTTCAACTTTTCTAGCAAATTGACATTGTGTGCATGATGTGTGCAGGAGGATACTCCCCCACTTATGTCACAAGAGAAACTTTTTGACATTTTGGCAGCTGCGAGAGACTTTGATGACTTGGAGGTAGAGTGGCTGGGTATGGTAGGGCTAGGTTTAATTGCTTTCTTGCTTGAGGTCTAGACCCATTTTTCTCTAATGATGACCCTGATTGAGAGGTGGCATAGCAAGAGCTCCTCATCTCACCTATCGATTGGTGAGGCCACTGTAACGCTGAGGACATGTGGTGCATATTGTAATTGTCAATCCACAACGAGCACATCATCTATGAGCTAGATGTTAGGAGACATGCATGTCTCTCACTTTTACACAGGTATTCACTCATTCTGATTAGCTTGTAGATTGACCTTGATGTGTATCAGGATCAAGTGCCCATTGTTAGATTGTTTGTTGTAGCACCAATTTCTAGAGTGATTTCCTTAGACTGACGGGGTAGAGGTTTTAGTCCCAGATGGGTATTGGCATGGGAGGGCATGGTCAAGAGGTGTGCAATGTATGCAAGAGGTCTAGTTATTCTTTCCTCATTGTATCATGACATGAATAAGGTCATCTACTGCAAGGGTTGGAGCATCAGGGAAGGTGTTACACTGCTCCACATCTGGGAATATAAGTATATTGTAGTGTTGAGGCCACTAGTGGTTTTAGTAGACATCCATGAGGATGAGCCTGTCATATTTAGATATAGGGTGCCAATGACTCTTCAACACACAGGCCCCAAAGGTTTAGCTTACTAGCATTGTGTCATTGATAACATGACCATGTTTAGATGGAGGTCGTGGATTCAACACCCTGCATGGTACGATGATCAACATCAACTCAATTTTTCTCAATTAAATTGCTACCTCTAGGGGAGGGAGCACATGATGATAGAGTGGTACTTGCCAGACTGTGTTGCTCAGAAGTTCAGTGAGGTTCAGGATGTTCCTTCCAATGATTACACTATAGTTTTCGCTAAGTCCTAGAGGGAGATATAATGGGGAGCATAGATTGACCAGGGGTTGTAGTGATCAATGGGTTTAGGCGGCTTGTTGCATAGCCCTGACAAATGATCAGGGCATATCTGATGTAGGCACGATCCCAGCTTATGATGCATGGTCTAGGCCACCTACTTACCTAACAGATCCAACGGGTGGATACCTCAGGGCTAAAGGGAGAGGAAAAGGTAGAGACTAAGGCATAGGCTGAGATGAGGGATGAGGTAGAGGCTAGCAACTAGAGTAGGAAAAGGTATAGGTGCTAGGTCATGGGCACCAAAAACAGCAAAATTAGGGTCACTAGGACCCAAGGCACTAGGATGGGCATGGTGAAACCCACTCCTCGAGTGTCCCCTATGACATGATCCATGGATGAGGATGACACTATACATATTAGTATAGAAAACCTTTTGGCATTATATATGAGGTTGTTAGATCTCGTAAATCATTTGGAGAAAGCACCAAATATGACAAGAGTTTCTAGGCTTGTAGTGAGGTGAGATACATGTTAGGAAAGGATCGTACAAGCATAGAATTCTAATTCGGCCTCACCGTTCTAGCCGAAGAATACATCCCTTCATATAAAACTAGGTCTTGGTACTACCCGAGGTGAAGTAATTGATGCCTAACACATTTGTATTTATGGCTGAAACATGCCCCTTGATTAGTATTTCCTCTGCTTCTTAGAAACCCCACACTGTCAAGGCAAGTAGAATAACCCTTGGTTTCAACTTCACCCCTCCTACTACCCTTGGTGGTGGGGGCTCTGGTTGAATGAGTTGTGGTGGATTTCGTAGCGCTAGTGATTCTGGCGGTGGTGGCTCCAAGACAGAGGCCATGGTGGTGGCTCTAGTAGGGGCCACACTGGTGTTCTTGTTGGTGACTTTTGTGGTGGCTTCGAAGGTGGTTTCAGAGGTAGTTATAGTGGTGGTGGTTCTAGAGGAGGCTCTATTAGAACTTTTCCATCTTCAAACCCTATTTTGAATGCTCTTCTTCATAATATAGGCCAAATGCAAAGCCAAATGGAAAACCTATCTCAAGCCTCCTCCCAACCCATCTTTTAGCCCTTCTAACATAGTCCATTTTCGATAAAAATTTTGAGCATTCCTTTTCCTTAGTGAATCAATATTCCTAATTTCAAAACATATGGTGGTAAAGGGGACCTGAAGACACTCATATCTTCTTTTAATGTGATGTGTACATATTTCTTTCACCATGATGCTGTAATGGAAAAAAATTTCCGTTGATCTCTCAAGGATACAACACTCGAGTGGCACTATTCCTTACCTAACAATTCTATATTCTCATTTGACTAGCTTGTCAATCAATCTCTCCATCAATTCCAAGCTAGCATCAATCTCAAGATGACCTTCTCCGATCTCATCCAATGTAAGGAGGGAGAACATGAGAAGATAGTTGATTTCATTGTGTGATATCAAGCTCTCTTTTCACAAATCTTGTATCTATTTCCTAACTCAAATGTGTAGAAGGTATTCATAGGAAACCTAATGTGATCCTAGAAAGAAAAATTTTCATCAATGAAATACCCTTCTTTTGCACATCTATGTGTTGCGCTATATGGGAGTACCAGCAAATGGTGGTTCAGTTCACAGGATCCTCCTCATGCTCCTGATCTAAAGGAAAATATGTTGTGTAAATTTTAGGAAAAGGAAATGCTATTCCAAACATAGTTTTCGTGACTAATGATCATGGCCTCAAGTGTAACAAAAAATTTATGAATTTTTTTGAATCTTATTCTTCTATTATGCAAAAGTTATTGAAGGATTAGATTATAACATTGGAAAATCCTCAATCTTTTAAGGAACCTTATCCTAACTGGTATGATGGAAATTCTTTTTTCCAGTACCATCGGGTTCATGGGAATGATACTAAATGTTGCATGTGTCTTCTTCATGAGATACAGGATCACATCAACGACAGTACCATGCATGTCAATGGGAAGAAGCAAAACATAAATACATCAATGGTGAAAACCAATAGTGAGTTGTAGATTTATCCAAACCCATTTCCATCCCACTCTATGAACTTGATTATCATATCCTTCTGATGCTTCTCCTAATGCCTCAAAATATGCTAATGTGGTTTCATTCACTCCTACTCTTCCCCCCACAACCTGCAACTGGCTTGCTAGATGTGATTTTCACCTTGCAAGACTTGCCTTTGAATAACAAGCCCTCTCCCCTCTACATTCATGCTCACCTCAATGGAAACATTGTTACAGGATTCATAGTTGACCCACAAGTTGGGTGAATGTTATCATTGAAGAGACATTGTGGGTAAATTCATTACAGAGGGAGGAATATGAGAAAACAAAATTTATTAGATGTATGCACAACGGTCTCCCTCTTGTTTTGTATGGCTCTATAACTCTTTCCATCCTAGTAGGACCTAGGGCTATGGATACAACTTTTGATGTCATTCCAGAATCTGATTAGTTTAGGGTGAAGTTGGGCATCTCGTAGCTAGCTTCCATGAACAGAATGACTTTTGTTATTCACAAATGTCTAAATTTTTCTCACAAAGGTGTTTTGCATGTTGTGCATCACATAGGATACTTACCATTGGTATCCCATGGGGGTTATTCCTTAGATCACTTTTAGCCCACCTTGGTTGCTTTGCTTCCTCCTAGAATGGACCTACTTTATTGAAATTACGTAGAGTACAAAACTAGGGGCAAAGGACAACCAAAAGTGACACACCTAATAGCACAACAACAAGCTAACTCTTCCTCTCAAAAGGGGAAAGGAAAGCCTACACGTGCTTAGGGTCTCGCCTCTTCCTTCCTCCTTGTAGAGGAACTTTGGGTTACTACTCCTAGATTTTGCATAAGGATTCCAATGGTGCTTGCTTGGAAAAAAGACAAGTTTAGGGTATTTGACCTTCCTATCTTACCCACGAGACCTCAGCCTAGTGTGTATGGTAAGGGGAGCGGTCCCTATGGGGCATCTTCTATGTCTCAGCCTCAACAACCTCCTATTCCTTTTGCCTCTCAGGTAGTAAATGGGAAGAGGCCCGCCACTGATGCATTAGAGCCAACTCGCCTTGCTATTGTTCCTTCATCCTCTTAACCTCTCCCTCATGTTCCCATCCAACAGTCTCTCCCCCTACTGTAAATGGAAATGATGGATACTGTAATGGTTGAATAGGAGTCTTCCATCCCTTCTTAACCACTAGTCTCTAGCTCTTGGAATTGCAAAAACTACCTTGTGCATGACCACAAGCATTGGAGAAAGGCTCTAGCCTCTAACCAAGCAGCCCTACAGAAGATGGAAGAGGATTTGACAACTCTTTCTTTGTCACCTTTTGATGTGTCCTCCTCTCCCATCCCCTCTGCTTCAATTCCTTCAGTTTCAATCTTGCTTCCTACTCCTGCCACAAGCATAAACGATCCTCACCCAAAAAGGGTGTAGGTGTTTATCACTCCTTCGATTGAGCTACCTCTTTTGATGTCCCTCCCAAAAATCTTGCCATTCTCAAAACTTGTGGACATGCTTAATACCTCAGTGGTGTATGTCACAATTTTCTCCTCTTTCTCCCTGGCTTATGCTTTGTCCATAGGGATCTTCCATCCCCTTATGAAGTGGAACATAGAGGATGAGCCTACTAGCAATGGGGGTTAGAAGAAAGGTCCACCTTCTTCAGAGGGTGGTTTTACACTGGCTTGTGTCGTCCTAGTGACAAAAGGATCCCCGATGTCCCTGAAGTTTGTCATTGCTCCCAAATCAGTCAGTGAGCCTAGAGTGAATCTCGGGTGCCACCTCCCTTGCCTATTGAGTTAATACATGGCACTCTTGTGAAGTCCATGTTTAATTTTTTGGATGAGGTCTTGGCCCTATCAATGATTTTTGTGAAGTCGTTGAATTTAACCTCATAAGAACTGAGAAAAGAAGACCTTGAGGGGCCTTCTTCCTTGGCTCTTGTTGCAGGAGGGTCAGAGGGTTCCCCCCTTGATATTCTTCCCTTGCAGGATCATCTTCCCTCCTCGTACAATGATCTAGATTGGGAGAACGATGACCTCTAGGTTGATGAGGACTAGGGGAACCTCTTCTTTATTTGTAGAATAGATTATGTGTGTGTATTGTGTTTCCTCCATGCTTGCGTTATGTGTTCTTGGATGACCCTTGTCACCCTTTTAGGTGCTTGGATAGGAGAGTGTTTTTGTGTCATAAAAATTCCCCTATTTTTCACATCATTCTTCCTTTGTTGTGTATTAAATTTTGACAATTAGGGATGATGTAAAGTGTTGGGGGAATTTAGGCTTCCCTTTCATATTGACCCAATTTTTTTTCCTTCACATACCTTTCTTCATATGGTGTGATATAGTAGGGGGTTAATGATAGTTCATTTACATACTATTATGTCTATTTATCTATACTTATGAGTAGCTCTAACCCTAAAATACCAGATCGCCCATGTCCTTTGTTTGTGATGATATTTTCTCTTGCATTTTTTCTTTCTTCTTTCTTTCTTATTTCATGATGTTGTGGTGCTCATGTGTTGTTCCTCGCATGTGTGACAACATTAGCATGGTTACATATCATCATTTTCCACGAGCCATAACATCACTTTTTCATTCTTTTTTCTCTCCTTAGGATGTCACATGCCCTTTGTGTTTGGTACACACCATCCTAAGGGGGGATATCGTGTCACTTTGATTTTCAAAAAATGCATTTGATGGCCAGTAAATATTTTCTTGGAAATCTATTGAAAATATTTTCCAAAAATTGCATTACTCATGAAGGACCCCGAGTGGAATACTTTTCCTTCATCATGGGTTCCTAAAGAATGAATTTTAAAAACTTTCCTTCAAGGAGGGAGCACCTTCTCCTACAGGTGAAGTTCTAACCTTCCCCTTGCAAGGGAACCTTCTTCCTTTTGAATTCCTTGATGAAGTGAAATCTCTAAAAATGATTCATTGATGTTGAATTGATTTGTGAAAACAACTCTTGTACTTTAAAAATAAGCATCCCCTTAGTCGACCCTTTTTATTTTGAAGGGTTCCCAAAGAACCCCTTTGAAATCTCTTCAATTTTTTACTATCTATTTGGCTATCTAATTTTCTACCTGCATGGATACTTTTTTTCTTTTTGACATGTTTTTTTCTATGGATTAACATGTTTCCTATTAGGTGTTCTTGTGAAGACGCTTTCTAGTCCTACTCTTTGGAGACCCCTCACATTGGGATTCCTTGAGGACAAAGTACCTGGGGGTGCCTTCTTTGCAGCTTTGATGACCTATGAAGTGCTTGCATGCTACGAGATTTGTCCATCATTGGTGTGTGGGCCTTCGGTGCACTTTGTTCGAACCTCCTCAAGAGAGAGTACCTATGGAGTTATTTTCCTTCCCTACACTTTTGAGCTCGCTAGATTGCAGTCTGCTTCCTCAATGTTTTAGGTATACGTTTCTAAACTCTTTCAATCTACTTTACCAAACACTCATTGGCACTCATATTCGCTAAAGTGGGGGAAAATATATGGGAGTGAATTTGCACCCGTCTTGCAAACTCCCCTTTCACATCCTCCACCTTATAAAAATAAAATCTAAGTAATTTCATGTCCTCATTATGTACTCCATCCACTTAGAACTTATTTTTAGTGTCAAGGGGAAATTTATGTTGGGTATGCGCACATGACTTGTGGATGTTTGTGTGGCCCACTACCATCCTGACAAGATTCCTACCTCTAGAATCTTTGGAGGTGTTATGTTCTCCATTGGCGATGAAACATAATACCCCTACACCTTCTTCTCGACCTTTGAATGACTTGTTTCCTCTCAAACTCTCCTTCAAATGGGTATTCTTCATTCAAATTCATCTCTCTACACACTTTAACATTCTTGAAGGAAATTCTCACATCTCCTCACAGTCTTAAGCTATTTGTTGCACTATTGGCTTCACATTTACAAAAATCACAACAACCTACACATCTACCACAAAAGTTGTAGCTTGGTATCTTGTGAGAATTCTTTCAGTGTTGTTGTGGCTACGCCAACTTTTCCGTAGTTGTGGACTTGCATTCCTCTCTCATTGGCCTTGAGTTCCTTTGGTCAAGGGTTGTAACGCTTTTATATTACTTTGTTGTCGGATTTGAGTAGCATAGTGTATCTCATAGTATTTTTTTTATTTTTGTTCCATCTTCACCCTCTTTATCATATTTCTATCTCTCTATCTATCTGGTTGTCCATGGAGGTGGAAACACTAAAGCGGGAGTTTAACTACGACAAACCCCTATATAGCCCCAACATTTTTTCTCTCTTGTATGTGTGTAGGTACATTTTTTTTTTAAGCTTTCTAGTGAGTTGGATGCTTTGTGAGTTCATTTACACCACCTTTGTCCTTTTTAGATCTTCTATGTTATCTTTTTCGTAATTTTAGTTATACTATTATTCACTACTTTAGTCACCATTAGTAAATTTTAGCTAAATTATTTAGTGGGATTTCTTGTCACTTTGTTTTTGTCCTTGCACTTTCTATCCATATAGATGCCAGTGCACTTGTGAGATGCTAGTGCATTGCGTTGTCATCCCTAACATGTGTTGCTATCCTCTAGTAAAGAGATTTTTAAGGTATAATTTGGGTTTTAGAAGCTTGCTTGTTTAGCCCCATCAAAACTCTCAGGTCATTAGAGTGACAAAATCACTAGGAGTGCTCTTCATTCTCTATCCTTGACCTTAAATGCTTGTCCAACCTAAGGTAGATTAGAACAACCTTCCACTCTTGGCTCTCCATGACCTAGAGCCTTGGTGTGGTTGGTTCCCCTCCTTTACACAATTGTCACACTAGTTGGTCCAATCTAAACATTGACCAAGAGTCCCATAGCCTATCACTCTCGGTAGGGGATTGTACTCATTCCCTATTGCAGCTTGTGTAGACTATTCAAATAAGGAAATTCAAGAGTATGAATTTTTTTTCCACACTGAACAAGGAAATGTAGGTCCATGGGGAAAGTTGAAGAAATACATTGGAAAAAAACATGCACACAAGTTGCATGTCGAAGACTTATAGTAATACTATGTTGATGATTTTGAGATAAGGAATAGTATACATGAGAATGTATTTAAGGTTCATAAGGACCTTGGACATATATAATGTTCTGGATTAGGTACAAGAGGATGGTAACACATTAGATGAAATAGATTATAATGTTATAGCCAAGGTTCCTTTTCCAGTAATTGATAGGGAAAAAGAAGAAGTGACTGACTTAGATGTAATCATGCATCCTATTCTACAAAGGAGAAAGAAATGGGTTGATGACCAGATTTCCCAATTGGAATAGAAAGGAATTCAAGTAACTTATGGAGAGTGGAAAGAAGAAAATTCTCTAGATAGTGATGAAGGAAATAAGATTGAAGAAGAATATAAGGTAGAAACATCAAGTGTGTTGGCTATGTCTCCATCAGTAACTTTATCAAGGAAGAGAAAAGACACATCAGAGAAGCAGCCCACCGAGAAGCCTCATATATATGCAAGAAAGGTTACAGAAGGACAAAGGGCGCCAAAGAGAATGAAGAAGGAAACAATCTTCATGCTCGAAATGGAAACAATTAAGTAAGAACCTTCACTTCCCAAGGATGATCTGAAGCCACAGTCACCTCCTTGCTCACCAACACCTCCATTATCAATCATACCATCACCATCAACCTCATTCCAACTCAACTTACTGTATCCTCTCCACCTATCATGGACGTTTCAATCCAACTTTCATCCACCTCCCAAACAGCTCTAGTGAGCATGTTGGATTCATCTTCATCCACTTCCTCTTCCTCGTCTTCATATTCTCTTCTGACTTCACATCCCATCTTCTCTACCTTGCCACCCAATGTGTCTATTGTTCCTCGACATCAACCACTTTACTAGAAGCTTATGTTGCTTATCTACAAAATAAGCCTCAAGGGTTGTCAAAAACTTTTCTATCCTCAAAATAAATCTTCTAATATCTCAACTTGCTACCACTCTAAAAAATACTCTTCCTACTGAGTCACCCAAAAATGGAAGCAACCAAGAAGATTTGGGAAGAAATGCAAAGAAAATGAAAGGAACAACTTGAAGAAGTAGATGGTGCAGAAGAAGAATCCATTGGGATTGAACTAGAAGATTATTTTGAACATGTAGATGAGATTGAAAATTATAAAACCTAATGAGGAGGCATCAGATGATGATGAAGAGACAACCCAAAAAGACAGAGACCTCAGCAAGACATTTGATTAGTATCTGGAAAAAGAAATGTTTGAGGATGAGGAGAATGAAGAAGATCAAGGGAAAAATAAATAACAAGATAAAGAGGAACCTCATCAAGAATGAAGCAAAGAAGATGATAATAAGGAAGAAGAAGATAAACAAAAGGATGCAGATGGCGAATCTATGAAACATGAACAAGTTCATGACAAGAAAAAGGAGAAAGAAACAAACACTGAGTCTCCATGAGACAATGAAATCCATTATGAGGAAAGGGATAGAGAGCAAGATGAGCATGAAAAGGGAAAGTCTATTGAGGATACTTTGAGCGTAGAGGTTGAAATACAAAAAGAAGAACAAAGGGATAGGGGACAACAAGATGAATTCAACACTACATCCTCTCAGGCTATAATCCCACTTGGTTGGAGCAACAATTACAAGAGAAAAGGTAGTGGTGAAAGATTGAAAGTCTCATCTTGAGGCTATATTGGCACATGTTGGGAAAAATCCCAAGGAAAAGAAGAAAGAAAAGGTATATTCACATGTTATGGTGGACAATATAGGGTTGTGAATGATCCAAGTAGCTACTCTTGATAAAGGTAAGGATGTTGGTATCATGCAAGACTTTGATTATAAAATTACCAAAATTAACATTGGGCCAACTACAAGAGCACAAAAAATTGATCAATTCCAAGGGTTTGTGTCAAACATTTTCACATAAATGGATAAATACCATGCTACAAAAGTAGAAGTAAAGGTGCAAGTAGCTGAGTTGATTGACATATCTTCAACAATTGATAGGTGCAAGTGAGGAAAGGCTAACAGAATCTCC
>VDFB02105785.1:564720458-564734947 GCA_007258455.2 Sequoia sempervirens
TATACCTCTAGATAACTTTGATAAGGAACCACAAAACAGTGAACTTCAAGCTTCATGAGACAAGCAAAACTTTGTATGCTTGAAACTCATGAACAAATAAGATGGCTCCATGGCATGAAAAGTGTGTTATGCAAAGTGGTCAAATAACAAAAAGTATAAATGCAACAATAGGGAACGTTCAAAGAAGTTTTTCTTAGTTCATGTAAGGTCTTTAACTTAGGGAACATTATGCCTAATGTCTCAAAGAGAGGAGCAATCAAAGAATATAAGATTCACAACTTACGGGATACAATGTGTCACATCAAGCCACTAAGAGGAATATACTATGCTAAGAGAGATCATGCTCTTGAAGGACATCACACCCAATGTCACCACAAAGTGAAAGAAACATCGTGCATGAAGTAAGAAGATTACACCATGAAACATGAAATGCAAAAGAATAATACCAATGTATGCCCCCACTTTAAAGAAATTGCTAAACACCATGTTGTGGGCAATTACTTTAAAGTAGCAAATGATAAATGCTAACAATAAAGAAGACATGAGAGCTAACTTGGAAAGCCCTATCCCAAGTTATATGTTTCCAAATAAAGCTACATCATGAAAAGGGAAAGAGGGGTTTCCTCCAAAATGAATCTCCAAGCACATGAGGGATCCATGGATTTGGGGTTAGTATGTTCTTGCTACAATATTTTTAGAGAGGCTAGAATTGCCATCATTCCCCAAATACTCATAGAACAAGAAGAATAACATAAAGAGAGTGAAAATAAAGAAATTTTTTTTAGGTCAACATGAAAGAGACATGAGTGTCTCGATGCCTTGCATCATCCCCAAAATGAAAACACAAGACAAATAAAAAAGATAAAAAGGAAAAACTTTTGGGTCAACATGGAAGAGAAATGAGTGTCTCGATGCCTTGCGTCATCCCCAAAAGGAAAAAATAAGAAAAAGAAATGATAAAAAGGAAAATCCAAAGATTTACGATATAAAGAAAAATGTAGGTAGAAATAGAGGAATATCACAGAGAGAGAGATACATCAAACAAAATGTCATGGGGGATCAGATTACACACATGCAATCACACAAAAGAAAAATGTAAAAGACTCGTTAGGAAGATGCGAGTCAACCTCGTCCGCATCCCAATCATGTTCATTGTATGTGGAAGAAAAAAATATAGCCAAAGGGACAATAGCAAGTGCCAAACTAGGGTCATTACCAATTTTGACACTCTTTTGAGTAGAATTATCGTTGAAGCTGATAGAAGAGGAAAACAATGTACTCAATTCATTATGCAACTCCTCATCAACTTTAGTGATCTCTTCATCGACATCTAAGTTAATCACAATAGGAGGTTGAATGATAATGTCCTAAGAAGGATTTAGCTCTTGTTGTGGGTGTGCTATATGATCTTTTTGTTTCGAAGAAAGGGGAGATTCATTGTTCATTGCTTCAGTCAAGTTTGTATTTTGATTTTCTTTGTTTTTTTCTTCATTTAACCTTCAACCAAGAGCACAATGCATGTTCCTACACTCTCTAGCATGTCTATTTATTCTAGTATGAATTTTGAACCGTAGATTTTTGGGTCACTATGGACAACTCTAGCTCTTCTAGGTTTTCCACCTAAAAGGAGAGAGATAGGACACAAAAATGCATGGGGTTCATTCAATTAATATTATGTGTGATGTTGTTATGCCTAAATGAAGTAAAATAAATGCAATTAACTGATCTAAATGAATGAAAACAAATGCAAAAGTGCAATTTCAGCTATGTTTGAAAACACATTGTGATATGCAAATAACTATGTAAATGAAGAAATAATGCAAAATAGAAAGTACAAGGATGAATCTGAGTGCACCTGGATGAATTGTGATGATTCTGGAGTGTTCTGGATGCTGATGAAAATTACTAATTTTTCACAGTGGGATTCATTCACCCAGGGTGGTGAATTAGTCCTCCTCCTAGTAAAATAGTGTTGGGAACTGGTTTCTAATAGTCAGGATCCAGAATCTGAAAAAACTAATATTTTCTGTCCTAAGGTGGGACTCATTCGCCACCGATGGCGAATCAGTCCTCTCCCAAAATTTTGGAAAATTAGAAGACAACTCTACAACACCAGATCTGGAAATTTCTACTTGTCGGGTTGTTGAAGTCAGTTCTATGGGAAACAGATAGAAAAATATCTTCAAGCTTGAAATATACTTAATTTGATTTGAAACACTTAATTGAATTTTCTTTCCACTTTTCAACACTTAAATGCTTGATAAATTTGCATACCTAAGTCTGCAAACACACATGCAAGAGGGAAAAATGGTTGAAGCAAATAGGGGTTCTCCTTGGTCAAACCCCACTTGAAGTAATGAAATCCTTACTAAAATAATGAAATGTAAAGGAAAGATAAAATAACAACATGCAAATGCTTTATAATATTTTAGATAGAAATAGAGGACTCATGTCCCGATATGATGCATATTTTTTTGTAATTTTTTTCAAAGTAAATAATTAATTATGAATTTTTTATTACAACTTTTAAAAAATATAAAAAACTCGTATGTCTAACCAACTTAACTTGGTCAAAACTTCATGATTTTTTTTTTTTTTTTAAATCCTTTAGTATGCAAAGCATAGAATGTGATGCATGTTTCAAATTCAAAAAATGTGATACCATTTGAAAGCTATAGATTTTTTTCAATCAACCTATCAATCATGAATTTAGTCATAATTCAAATAGAAATTGAATAATAATTATTTATTAAATTCAAAGTAAAGAACAATTTATATTTGTGGAAAGCTGAGAATCTCCTTTAAAAACCCTATTCGTTTCATCAATTTTGGGTAAAAAAAGGTCATCAGCCACATGGGCCATCATATCACTTACATATCTTCACTTTTTGGCCCATCATGATCTTGCACAAACCCAAATCATAAATCTAAAGTGTTCAAAGGTCAGGTTCACCAAAATGAACTATAGATTTTTGGGTCACTATGGACAACTCTAGCTCTTCTAGGGTTTTTCACCTTAAAGGAGAGAGATAGGACCCAAAAATGTATGGGGTTCATTCAATTAATGTTATATGTGATGTTTTTATTTATAAATGAAGTAAAATAAATGCAATTAACTGATCTAAATGAATGAAAATGAATGCAAAAGTGCAATTTAAGCTATTTTTGAAAACACATTGTGATATGCAAACAACTATGTAAATGAAGAAATAATGCAAAACAAAAAGTATAAGGATGAATCTAAGTGCACCTAGATGAATTGTCATGATTCTAGAGTGTTATGGATGCTAATGAAAATTACTAATTTTTCACAGTGGGACTCATTCACCCAAGGTGGCGAATTAGTCCTCCTCCATGTAAAACAATGTCGGGAACTAGTTTTTATTAGTTGGGATCCCAAATTTGACAAAACTCAGATTTTCCATCCTAAAGTGGGACTCATTTGCCATTGATGGAAAATCGGTCCTCTCCCAAAATTCTAAAAAATCCAAAGACAACTCTGCAACACCATATGTGGAAATGTCTGCTTGTCGGGTTGCCAAAGTCAGTTATGTGGGAAACAGATAGAAAACTCTCTTCAAGCTTGAAATATACTTAAGTTGACTTGAAACACCTAATTGACTTTTCTTTCCACTTTTCAACACATAAATGCTTGATAAATTTTCATACCTAAGTCTACAAACACACATGCAAGAGGAAAAAATGGTTGAGGGTTAGCAAATAGGGGTTTTCCTTGGTCAAATCCCACTTGAACTAATCAAACCCTTAATAGAATAATGAAATGTAAAGGAAAGATAAACTAACAACATGCAAATGCTATTAACTCACCGAACCCTTGATAATTGAAGTCTAAATTAATGTCAATGGATGCTTCAACGTGCTTGAATGTTGCTTGAAAAGATGTTGTAAAATGCTTGAATGCTTGTATGAGGTTGCTTGAATGAATGAGATTATAGGAGATGTAAAATGAGATGAAAAATTACTATTTATACAATCTTGTATCGTAGTTTCCCATTCATACCTCATCACAGGCTGACACCAAATGATTTTTAATAAAATCTTGAAAAGAAATTTATAATATTTGGAATTTGGGTCTAAGGGGGACTCATTCTCCACCCTTGGTGAATGGGTCGCACCTAAGACCTAAAAAAAAGTGTCGAGAATTAAGTTTCATTTAATTTTTATTGTTGGGATAATATCCAAAAATACACTTAATTAAAGCATATGAGGGCATAAAGGGGTCAATTAAGTCATAAGAAGAGGTAAATAGTGAAGTTATGCCTAGGAAAGTGTGAAATATTGTTACAAGACTTTACAACACTTTAAAATAGGACTTGATGATGTTTAAAAAGGTAATTTTTAGGTGAATTGTAATGAATAGCATCTAGAAGAATGTAGAAATGTCTCACAAAACTTCACAACACCTTCACAAGACATCATTATTTGAATTTTAGTACCTAAATATGCATGTTAAAGACATGTTGCAACATAAAATTAGAGCAACATAGTTCCAACACCATGAAACAAGACCTAAAAGACCATGCAAATGACAAGGGGCCATTTTTCTATGGCACAAATTTCAAGTTGTGTTTGTGTAGGGGTGGGTTGATCAACCATAGGTTTCTTTTCTTCCCTAAGGGGAGGAATTGAAGGAACAATGGAAGATTGTTCAACCACTTTCTCTTTAGATTTGTAAAGTTGTTTTATTTTAGGAGGCATGACAAGATTGTTTTCATTATCTCTTGGTATTTGTAGGAAATAGGAAAAGGATCTGTCTTAGGTTGTTCTTGGTTGTTTGGAATTTCTTTAGGCTCAATCATGGTTTTTTCAAGGATTGTAAGCTCGGCCATAAGGTGAGGCATGTTTTTCAAGGGATAGTTTCACTATGCATTTTGCCTTTAATTTTTGGTAGGACTTGGAAAATAAGTGTTCACAATGCTTAATAGGTTCCATAGGCTCATGCCAAAAGAAATCTACTCAAAATTTTCCATAGGAAGACAAGGGGTTAATCCCACTATAATCGAAAGTAAAAATTTCATTGTCAAAGGGAAACTTTAAGAATTTATGCATGACTGATGGGACAACTTCTATGGAGTGTAGCCATAGCTAACTAAGCTTCACACAAAATTGATCCAACATTGAGATGATGGAGAATGAGACATCTAATGTTTTTGGTCCTACTTGTAAGGACTTAAAGTGATCAATCCCATCGTAGGGAAAGAAAAATAATTATATGTCTTTATCCATGATTTAAGTTTATCATATGTTTCTTGATAGAGCTCATGCACAAATAATAATTCTTCCATGATCAAATTCTCTCCACAAATGAGATCTATTAATATCCCATTAGTGGGCTTTACATAGATTCAGACAACTATGTAAAGACGACCATCAGGTGTGTGTTTAAGTATATCTTTAGATGAGAAAGCAATGTCAATAGGATTTTTAGTTTGGACCTTATGAAATATGACTTCGATCAATCCAACCATATCATTTGTAGGACCTTTTTCATCAATATCTATGGGATCTTGTTGAATAGTATCATTGTTTTTGTCATCTGTGTCAACACTCATCA
Organism: Sequoia sempervirens; assembly: GCA_007258455.2. NCBI lineage: Eukaryota > Viridiplantae > Streptophyta > Pinopsida > Cupressales > Cupressaceae > Sequoia > Sequoia sempervirens. The sequence continues at coordinate 564,726,034 of VDFB02105785.1, forward strand.
CATCATTCTTTGTAGTTTCACTAGCTTTGACAAATGAAATATTATGATTAGGCATAGGGTTGGTAAATATTTGTAGGTTTTGGCTGGGAGGGGAAATGGACTTATTTCATTGATCATTAACACCTCCAATTTGAAGTCGACTGGAATCAAGGAGATCTTGCACAAGATGTTTAAGATGCTTACAATGTTCCATGCCATGTCCATTTTGTTGGTGATAATGGAAATAGGAATTTAATCTAAAGTTCGAAGGAAAAGGTTTATTAGGATCATGAGTTTTAATAGGAGGCAAGGTAATCTTTTTTATGTTCTAAGAGTTGTAACATCATGTTATGAGGGTATCGAGTAAGGGAGTGAATTGCCTTTTTAAATCCCCATAGTTAAAGGGTATCATTGCTTTTCCAGTAGGTACTTGGGTATGGGTAAAAGCAAGAAGTTGGGTACACAAAGAGGGAAAATCTCGGGAAAAAAAATTCACAAGAAACGCGTACCCGTTTTCAAATAAACATGTACGCATTTTCAAATAAATGTGTACACGCTACGGATCGGGTACCTGAGCCTGGATCCAAATGCGTATGCGTTCAGACTCGGGTACACGAACCTAGAACACGTACGCGTTATGAAATGCGTACGCGTTTAGAACGCGCATGCGTTTTGAAAGGCGTACGTGTTTCAAGAAAGGTTTTTTTTTTAAAATAAACGACTGTAATTCATTTTCCACCATTCTTAGTTGAGACAGAGAAGGAGAAAGGAGAGCGCATACACATTTTAGAGGCCAAAAATTTTGACTGCCACCTCCTCCTATCGACACTAGCGACCTCGTCAACCTCCAGGTTAGTTGAATTCTTCATTTTTTTGCTTTATATCTTTTTTTTTGTTTTTTAATTAGTATTCAATTTTTGTTTGTTTAGTGTATTTTAGTTCAATGTTTTATTGTTTTTAATTGCATTTAAAAAACCAAAAACGTCAATGAAACAAAGAAATTTAAATTGTAAATTAAAAACCATAAAAGCTAAACCTAAATTGAACACATTTAAAACTTAGAAATTTCACAACCCTAGAAACCCTAGGTTACAAAATTTACATAGGTTAATCTTTGGACATAAACCCTAAAACGTAAACCTAAAACCCTATTTACCCTAATTTACATAAACCTAAAATGGACTATTTACCCTAATTTGCGTAAAACTAAAATGGGCTATAGATAGACTATGTGCAATATGGATAGAGCTAGACACATAAATGTTATTAAATCAAATAAATATTAAAATGTGAAACATGAATGATTTCTACCCATTTCTCTTATTTGGATGAGACCCTTTGTGAATTATGTAAGGATGCATTATGATCATATTTAAGCCTTAATTTATAGGATGTTATTCATAAGATCTATAGGACAAGTGTGTAATCTAATTCCTATTTTAACTCTCATGTGTAGTGGCATTGTTCTAGATTAGGAAAACTAAATGTTGTACTTTCTCTAAACTAGTGTATCAAAGCTAACTTGTAGCATGAACATTTCAATTTGGAATTTAATTCAAATTACTTTTTTGAGAAACTTGTAGTTTAGGGTTTAGGGTTTAGGGTTTAGATCTCCTCTTCCTTTTTAAATCATCCAAGAGTGCTTAGAGGTCCAAATAGGTTCAAAATCCATCATAACTCAACAACTTACTTATAATTGAAATCTAAAATTCCTAATTGTTGATATATTGAAGCTATTCCTAGAATGTCACATATTTTATTCAAAGCACTAAGTTTAGGTGGTAGGGTTTCTCATTTACTTGTAAAAATTTATTCATGTGTCTTCTATATGTTTTCATGTCATCAAATCTCTAAATCTAAACCCTAAACCCTAATTTAGCATTCATTTTGTTGTAGGACCTTATAATTAAATTTGGTTTCCTTTCAATTCTATAACCAAATGTTTATTTTCTAAGATTATTTATTTATTGAATTGATTAATTGATTCCTCACTTAGTGGCAGTTAGGTTCTTTTTTTGAAAATCCATGCACGTCTAGAATTTATATAAATATTCAAAGGAAGAATCTATGTCATAGAAACATTTCAAAAAATATATGATTAGAAAAAAAATTGGGTCTAGGGTTTAGGGTTTAGGGTTTAGATCTCCTCTTCCTTTTTAAATCATCTAAGAGTGCTTGGAGGTCCAAATAGGTTCAAAATCCATCATGTGTCTTCTATATGTTTTCATGTCATCAAATCTCTAAATCTAAACCCTAAACCCTTATTTAGCATTCATTTTGTTGTAGGACCTTAAAATTAAATTTGGTTGCCTTAGGCAACTCCACCAAATTTTATTCCCTTAAGCCATGGAACATTTTTTCCTAGTCCACCTTACTAGACATAGATCCCCTTAAGCCATCATATCACCCTAAATCGTAAATCAATGTCTTAAGGGGTCCTAATATGACATTTCTTAAGGGGATCAAAGAAGTTCTCAAAATTTGGTGAGTAGAGATCAAGCTCATCTTTGTTTATTTTGTACATTGCAATTATGTCACTAGCATATATCTATGTGTCCCTTTGAATGTATTCTATTAATTTTTCATTCTTATCTTTAGTATTCTTTGAAAACAATGAATGAGATTATAAATTTTAATGTTAGTGTTAAACTTATAATTTCTTCTTAACTACTTTGTCCCACTATAGAGATCTTGTGTCTCTTAGATGAGTTCTTGAGAGTTAGTTAGGCCAACTTGTATAGTGAAGTTGAAATAAAGAGATTGTGTAAGAGTTATTATCTATTTTAGGATGGGTCAACACATGTGAGAGTCATAAAAAATTACTTACCATAGTATTTTCATGCATTATTAGTGACTGTGGTGTTTCCATTTTGTTATTTCCTAGGAATCCTTATGTCTATATATTGGATTCTTGGGGTAGAAGATGTATGCAATGTATCTTATAGAGTTATTCTATCCTTTTTTTTAATAGGATTAGGATTTTTGATATCATTGTTGTATTCTATAGAATCCCTATGAGTATATTATAACCATAAATCATCTAACAATGCATTGAGTTGTGTGGTAAATTAGAGGATAGTTATTCTTGAAATAGGATTCATAAAGTATATTTATATCTCTTTCCTTCTTATAGTTGCATATATTCTTATTTCTCTCTTTTTTCATGTTGGGTTCTTGCTTTTGGCTTCTTAGTTACATGAGAAAGTACTAGTTGTTTTGAATACTATTTAAAGTTCTTATGTTGGTTTCAGTCTTTAAATCCATGGTTAAATAGAAGAATTGGATTATTGAACCCTCATTACATGTTAGTTGTAGAGTTGATCTCTTAGTGACCTAGAAGCTCCCAAAAAACCTTGTTCTTCTATTTGGATGTACAAAGTGATGGTTGTGGAATATTTTGGTTGCTTAAATTTCCTAGATAACCCTCTAGCATTTTTAGATATTTGTACTTGCATGTTATAGATTCATGATATTTGTACTTGCATTTTTCTGATTGTTGAGAATGAATAATTTTTCCTTCACTTTGGGATTAGCTAGACCTAGGAGAGTATTCCTAGAGGTATCCTTTAACAATATTTAATCACAAATAAAGATATATAAAATATAAAAAACTATAATAGTATCTATATACATGAAATTTGAAAATTTAGATAAATCAATTTATGTCCTCAGATTTAATTAAATTTTGTCATACTTGATTAATACATCTATTCATTTTGAATTGTATGACCTTAAAATGAAATTTGGTTGCCTTAGGCAACTTCACCAAATTTTATTCCCTTAAGCCATGGACCATTTTGTCCTAGGACCTTACTACACATAGATCCCCTTAAGCCATCCTATACCCTAAATCGTAAATCGATGTCTTAAGGGGGAATTTGACATTTCTTAAGGGGATAAATTTGGTGAATATATCTATGTGTCCCTTTCAATGTCTTCTATTAATTTATCATTCTTATCTTTAGTATTATTTGAAAATAATGAATGAGATTAAATAAATTTTAATAAAACCCCATAATTTCATAAATCTACCCTTCATATTAACAACCCCACACTGGACTCAATTTAATGTGTGTACATGCTACAAGTTTTTACTGTTATGGATTTTATAATGTTATAAATCAAATGGTCTTCAAATGAAATATATTTTGAATTTGTGCATGTTTAATGTGATTTTTAAATAACTTTCAAATTGTGTGCATTATTTAATCAATTTGTTGATATATATTTTTTAATTGTTTAACATGCAGTTGCCATATCATTGCTCACATGGATCCATTGTTTAATTTAGAGGATTTTATGCCCAATCAAGAAATTCCTATAGATCCCATACATCCTAATCCACCACATGAACATAACCCTAACACACCTCCACATTCTCCACCGCCTAACCCCCCACCCCCTCCTATAGTTGATGAAGATCAAATAAGAGAGAATATCCGAGCAAACCTCATTGTCATTCAAGGAAATATAGATCTCATAAAAATGAGCCTAGAGTCCCTCCCCATCTTGCACGGTTTGCATCTACAATGCAAACTATTGTCAATTTTGTTCAATCTATTGATGTGGACCTAGTTAGGTTCCATCAATGGAGAGAAGAGAGGAGACAATTCTATGTGGATGGATTGTCATATAAAGAAATCAATGACTTGAAAATTACCAAACAAGCCATGTGCCAATATTTTATTAATCCCCATACAAACCAACCCATTCCACCCATGAAAAAATGAATTTCAATTTTATGGTGTAGGCACTTGCAGATAGCTGCACATTTTTGGGATAGATGGTGGATGGTGTTTGATACTCCACCACATGGCAACAGTGAGGTGCCCTTATACTTTTTGAGAAAGTTATGGGTTGAGTTTGAGTTGGGTAAAAAACCTAACTATTTTGATATGAGGTCATTTCAGGGAGTTGGGTGTGGCATGCCCCAACATAGACTAGGAGCATGTGTCAATCCTCAGCGACGTGCTCCAATTGCTCCTATTGTTCCTCTTCCTTCTCCTAGTGTTCCCACTACATTTCAGCAACAGACCATGTTATCGACATTAGGAGAATTGAGTTCACTTTTAGGACATCTCACTCAACAGACTACACACATAGCCACTGAAGTGGCCAATATAGAGAATGGAGGCTCAAGCTATAGGGATACTCAGACATCCACTTCAGGTGATGCACATGCATCTGGGATGGGGTCATACCTGGATTTACTATATTCTGAGGATCGTCCTACATAGGTATGTTCATATTTTGAACATAAATTTAATTCAAGTTTGAAATATGAAAAATTCACGTAGATAATAACATCAAACTATATATATATAATATAATATTAATTCAAAGAGTATTTGGTGTAGACGCACGATCACGTGATGCCTGAAACTTAATATGATCATATCGTGTGCATATGTCGAGTGCTGTAGATCTGGGCTCACCTTTTGGATTGGTACTTGAACCAATATATATTAAATAATTTGTGTGGATATATATCTAATTTAATTTGAATTTGTACACATGTGTGAATTGATATATTATATCTAGATGGAGGGAGGTCATACAATACCTAGTACTGACCAACCACAAGTTACAGTGGTGAGCGCTCCTGAGACATCATTAGCTTAGGTGCGTGCTTTCAAAAATTTGTTAAGTTTAAATTAAATAGACATCATAGATCTAATTTAATTTTTCATTTACATACACATGTGTCAATGATCTATACAAACTGTTGTACATCTATATGCAGGAATTTCATGAGATACCCATGGCAGGCCGTGCACCTGAGACATCATTGGAATTTATGCATGGGCAATCTCAGGTGCGTTATCATGAGGTCATATCATTCGAGGTTGTAAAATTTACTTTAAATATCCTATACAATTTTTACAGACCTTTTAAATATATATATATATTCAAGGTTTTCACATATTGTTTGCTTTATATGAATATGTAGGATATCGTAGATCAGGCATTTGCATCTTCTCAAGTGACTGTTATGCTACCCATTGAAGAAAATATGCCAGTTACAGATTCACATGATCATATGGTAATTTTTGCATACTAGAAATCATTTTTCCTATATAAATACTAGATATTTAATTAAATTTATTTGTATCTAAAATTTTATATTTTCAAGTTTAAATATGTTTAATTATATCAAAATTTCTAAATAAATTTAAATCTAATTTCAAGTTTCTTGTACTCTTTTACAGCATGATGCGAGTACATCTAGTCAACATGGAACAAAGAGGAGACTTGATTTGACCAATCAGCCTGAAAGTTAGATGGTTTTATATTTTATGGACTATAGATCTCTAGTTTTATTTAAATATATGTGTTGGACTTGACATATAAATTCTATGGACTATCTATCTCTAGTTTTACTTTGAACATGTTATTATCATATTTGTGTTTATTTATATTAGTTGACTTTAATATGATGATTATATATGCAGTCAATTATGATATCTTGTTATGTTCATTTTCATGATTATATGCACTCATACATTAGACTATTTATCTTTTATCTAATTTTCAAGTATTACATGCACTATATGAATTCTTATCTAGAATCAAATTTAATATATATAATTTATCACATGGTTAGGTGACAAATTAAAACACTCCTTAAATAGTTTAGATCATATTCATAATAAATTAAGGGCAAGTAATTTTAACTATTTTCCAATTAGATAGCAAATATTTGAATCAATAAACAAAAAAACCATCTCCTTGTATGTATAAAATGTATAATCTATACAATTGAATAATTATATAAAATGTGCTAAATACAAGACATGAAATGTATAATCTATAAAATTGGAACAAGATATTTAAAAAGTGACATTGAACAAACATATATAATGTATATCAAGATTTTTATTATAACTATATAATATGATGAAACATAAATGTGCATGTAGATACAATTAAAACTTATCAACTTTTAGGTGAAGACCAAAAATTGACATTTACATAGTCTCTTGATAAAATAATTTTTCAGTTCAACAATCACTTCGTAGATCGACTTGATGAGAACCTGCAAAAATAATTAATGTAAGTAACTACAATTTTTATGAGTCATTCAAGAAAAAATTTCATGCGAGAAAAGAATAGTAAATAGTAAATTCCATACAAATTCAAAAGATTTTTGCCATAGGATGGATTAAGGGGACCTAAGAGGATATATAGCTTAAGGGGAGTTAAGAGGATGGTTTAAGAGGATGCATCTCATGAACCCTAGGATATGGCTTAATAGGTCCTAAGAGGATGGCTTAAGGGGAATTATGAGAGTCCTTTAATAGGATGGCTTAAGGGGATGTAAGAGGGTGGATTAAGGGGAGTTGATAAAATGACTCAAAGCGATGTAAGAGAGTGGATTAAAGGGAGTTGATAGAATGGATTAAAGGGATGTAAGATAGTGGATTAAGGGGATGCATGTCATGAACCTTACAATATGGATATTAATAGGCCCTAAGAGGATGGCTTAAGGGGAATTATGAGAGTCCTTTAAGAGGATGGCTTAAGGGGATGTAAGAGGGTGGATTAAGGGGAGTTGATAAAATGACTCAAAGGGATGTAAGAGAGTGGATTAAGGGGATGTAAGAGGGTGGATTAAAGGGATGTAAGATAGTGGATTAAGGGGATGCGTGTCATGAACCTTACAATATGGTTAACAGGCCCTAAGAGGATGGCTTAAGGGGAATTATGAGAGTGACTTAAGGAATGCAAGATTATGGATTACAGGGATGTAAGAGGATATGAATTAAGGGTGCTTTAAGAGGATGGCTTAAGGGGATGAAAGAGGGTGGATTAAGGGGAGTTGATAGAATAACTTGAAGGGATGCAAGAGGGCGAATTAAGGGGAGTTGAGATAATGAATTTATACTATCAATTAAATGTATCTAGAACTATATATAGTTACCTATCTCTATATTTGAATTCCATTGTAATATATGTGCATCTCCTCTCTTGTTTGTAAAGCATCTAATTTTGGGGGACCTGAAACAAAAAATGATATAAAACTTTAATTAGGAAATGATTAAATACATATATATATATATCAATTAACTATATAAACAACTAGATATACTTACCAATATTTATTTATTCTATTGTACCATCTGCATCCTCTCTCCCTTTTAATGCATCTATGATTGTCTCGATCATCCATTGAAATTTTCCATAAAACTTTATTAGTAGGCCTCCCTTGATATCTAACTAGTTTTATATTGGTTGCCAAAATCAAATGTGAATAATGTATAATCTTCTTGTGTCTTTCATAATCTTCAAATGCAGGCAAGCCATTCTTTCTCATCAAATATTTTCAAGTCCCTATGCCAACAACAAACTCAACAACTAGTTGATACTCAAAGTTGCCATCCACTGTGATGTGACAACTTATGTTTCTCTCAACACATCTAACCAACCAAAGACCAGTTTCCCTTCATTCCCCCCAGGTGCAACAACAGCATACACATGTCCTACAAAAATAAATACAAAATTCAATAAAAAGTGACTTATATTTAATTCACATATAAACATACATACATACAAAATTCAACTCAATAAATAATGTACCTTCTTGTACAAGATCCGAAACACGATCATAAACATCTGATGCAAACACTTGATTATCTTCAATTATCATTCCATGTTGAACATTTGTCAATATAGGCATTAAGTCTCTTTGTTGCCATTGTTCGACCCATTCCATATTTTCACATGCCTCCCAATCACCTGCAATACAAAATTGACAAAAACATGCCAAATCCCTTGTACATATTGTCCATGTGTTTGCATTTGAACTCTTAAACAAATGCCATTTTGTAGATCCATTAATTGTTTCACAATCTTGTCAAGAAAAAATATCATTTTCTTCAACTAACCAAAAGAAGCATCAAATTATTGAGCTCTCACTTGTTCTTGTAGATAATTT
>VDFB02105785.1:564735047-564771631 GCA_007258455.2 Sequoia sempervirens
GATTTGATGTGACATTTGACGGCAACTTAGATGCAACAGATAGTGATTATTTGGATTGATTTTCGATGAAGATGAAGATTGATAAGGAATGTCTTGTCATCAAAATATGCCATGGGCTAGTGATTTGGATTTTGGATCACAAATGCTTTGTGCAATTTGGTTTCACGTTTGCCAATGTTTAGATCGCCACATAAGTTAAAGGATATAGATCAAGATTTATTCCCAAAGAAAGATGTAAATATCTATCCCCAATGTCTACCAATGTATGGAATGCCATGGATGGATGCTCAGATAAGTGTATGAAACGATGGATATGGATTATCTTGTGATAAGATAAGGTGTGTGGATCAAGAAAGCTCATTCGGATAACTCAGATAATGCTGCATAGGATAAGATCAAATGAAAACGGCCCACATCAAGATGTTTACCATAAGCAAGTGTAAAGTGTGCCCCAAACTTTCATCAAGATCAAGATAACTTGGATGAAAATGGATTGGATAAATAGTTTACGGATGAATGGATTTATTATGGATATTATGGATGGAATGCTGGATTTATTATGGATTGGATGAGATGCTTTCTCCTAAAGTAGCACACGTAGATGCTCGATTCTACACATGATGCATGTTTTCCGGGTTTTCATCATCGTCTTACCCAAAACACCGCATATGCGGTTTTCACTAGCGGATGATTTTTTATCTTTACTATTTTTAATCCTTTTTCTGATTTTTGTTTTTTTTATTAATTTTTTGGTTTTTTTGAAAGATTTATGCTGAACCACCTAATGGTGTTGACATAGATGCCCCTGTTGTAGTGTTCCATCGATATCCTACTTGAAGGAGTTGCTTTTCTAAGATACATGCACTTGAATGCAGCTTTTTGGATTCTTGATATGCTTTATTGATACCAGGGTTAACTTTGTCTCTGTGCGCACATCGCAATAGAGTGCCTTCAAAATCCTTATGATGAAGGGTCGCTGCCAATACATGGTCAATGCAAGAACTGGATATCATGCATGGAGGTGTGGATGGAGTGTGTTTAGGGATAAGAGATGGATTGGTTGACAGTTTGGAACCTTTGACTCTCCAAACTTGGGAAGATGATCAATGATGGGTGGATACAGAAGTGTGCGTGGAATTAGGACCAACTACTTGATACACTTTGTATGTCGCTTGAAAAGCCTGCTTTTGCTTTTGTGGACATCTTTGATGTATACTTTTCCCTTTTTTATTTTGTCCCATAGTTTCTTTGATTGATGGATTTTGATAGGGATAATCTTTCTTTGTATTCTTTGGTATCCATTTGTATTTGATGTGTCCATTATGCTTCTCGGCTTCTTTTGTTTTGATAACTTTCTTTGTGCTTTGATTCAAATCTTTATTTTGACGTTGGTCCCAATTTTTGGATGGGGTGATGGGTGGATGAAGATTCATGACATGGCTGGTTGTAGTATTGACATCGGTTTCATCATAAGGATTCTTCATCCTCCCTATGTTCACGTTTGCTTGAGACAAAGTTTCCCCCACTATGGTGGTGGTAGTACCTTCATGCTTTGATTTTGCATGTTCTAAGAGCTCTTGTTTAGAATGCACTCTCTGATGAATAACCATTGTAGATGACGTTTCAATTTATTGCTCCGCTAACTCTAAATTATATTGTTTTGTCTGACTTGTTTCCTTGAGTGGATAATGTTGGATATCCACATACGTGATGTCCTCAGTTTGAATTTGGGATATATCTATTCTTGATGTTTATAACTTTGTTTGACTATAGGAATCAATAACCTGCTCTTTTTGTGTAATAATATCAGGAGTAAAGGAATCATGTTCTGAATGAAAATCATCTACGTGTCCATCCGTAGAAAGAATCTCATGGGTAGATGGAGGAGTATGTGATACATGGATATGATCATCTTACATAGATAGGAGAGTGTCCATTAGATTATTGTAGTATCTTGAAGATACAAATTCTTGATCTTGAATGATTTCAGAGTTGCTTTCGACATGCTTTGGATCAATTTCTTAACATGGGTTAGTTTCAAAGGATGGATTCCTTTCTTGGACATCATCATTAGGCATGGTAAGTGGTTTGATATCCTCAAGTGTAGAGTTCAAGTTTCCTTCAGTATCTATAACCATGAGGTCGAAGGATGTCAATATGTCTTGGAAAGGACCATTGCTAGACTTTGGTGAAGGATTTTGATCATGCTTTAGAATAAATTCTTGAGATATGCCCTCTAACTCATTAGGTGATTTAGAGACATTTTTAACATGACCATTGGTCAATGTCTCGTTGGATGAGGCGAAAACATATTTATTGATTGATAGATCTTGATCATTGTTTTCAACAATTGTGGTGGAGGGATTTCCAATGTCTTTAACCATAGGGTCAAGTGATTTTGGCATTTCTCTGATTGGATCATTGTTGGTTGGTGGATTTTTATCATGATTGAAAAGTGACTCTTGATGTATGTTGATTTGATCTTTGGATGAAGTAGACACAGCATCAAGGTGCTTAGTGATGGATTGATCTTGCTCCTTGTTTTCAACAGCTGTGGTGGAGAGATTGCCAATGCTATCATTGTCTCCAATAGTGATTATCTTCTGATCAATCAAGTCTTGGATGAGTTTTTTGAGTCAAACACAATCTAATGTTTTGTGTCCCTTTATTCTATGATAATAACAAAGGTGCTTCTCATTATACCCTATTGGTTTTATGGCTGGTTCTTGATAGTTCACATAAATGGGGATTTTGATGAGATTTTCTTGTACCAATTGTAGTAGGAATGATTTGATTGGTCTTCCAAGTGGTGTGTATTTTCACTTGTTTCCTTGTGAGATTTTCATTTTAAATTGACCTTGTGGTGATTGATTTTGGAGATGTGGTGATTGATCTTTGAGATGTGGTGATTGATCCTCTAGACGGGGTTGATCTTGATGTCCAACTTCTTGACATTGGAAATATTGTTCTTGACGTTGTTGTGGACACAACTCACTGCTTTGATGACATGGATTAACCAATGGATGGGTGTATTCATTTTGGAGTGAAGATATCTCCTGGCTCAATAATTCAATTAGTGTGGCGTGTGAAGTAAGTTGTTCTAGCAAAATTTGATCTTGATTTTGAATTTGACTCCCTTGATTTGGCTTTTGTTCAAGCAGATTTGGGATGTACACTTGTGGTGTTTGAATGGGATCATGAGCAAATTGATTTTGAAAATTGTTTAGATTTGGGATGGTGTTCAAATTTGGAATTATAGGTTGAAATTGAACATTTTCTTTATTTAGGTAACTTTTATTTTGCATGGTGTTACCTTGTCTTGGAGTTGTTAACATCTTGTTTGGACTCTAAACAACATTTGTGTGATTTGCACACGTATCTATCCCAAAGTTTGCCAAGTTTGGATTCAAATTTTTCATGTTCGGTAAAGTTGTACTTGGTACATTCGCATTTGGCATACAAAGATTTGATGGGATGATGTTGTTCATTTGAAGGCTCATGCATTGATTGTTTGGTTGACAAACTTGTAGGTTTGGATTTAGATCTACCATCGAGAAATGTATTCCAATCTTTGATTTGGGAATACTCACACTTGTTGTACTATTGACATTTGTCGAAGGTAATGATCCCATGTATGGTTTGTATAGATGTGAGTGTTGATAATCAAACAACATTGTAAGGCTTTGATAGGTTAGTTGACTTGGATTACTCATGATGTATGGATCAAGTTTGTATTTCATGTTCTCCTTGTGTTTTGACCTTGTTGCAAAAGTGACCTCTAAGGTTCTTAGGACCAATGATGAGATGAAGGATGAAAAGGGGAAATGATATGAGTGTTTGAACATTTAGGGTCCTTGGATCAATGCTAGACTTAGGGTTTGATTTTGATTGTTTTGAATGGATAAGGAACTTGTAAACCCTAAGATGTAAGATGTTATATTAGGATGAACTTGTTCAAATGATTGTTGATTTAATTAAATGTATGAGAAAGGATGCATTCCACACACCTAACTAAACAAAGTGATTTTGATTTTGGTGATTTACCCAAGTCTAGAATGATGTTTCCAAAGCTCTAAAGTTGTTTGGTGGGATGGTTTTTTGATAGATATTTGGGATGGGTGAAATTTTTGATTTGATCCTAAATGAACCTTGGAAGGACTTGTTTACAAGACCAAGATAGTGAAGAACATCCCTTTCTCTAAGAGTAATTCAAAATCAAAAAACCAATGTTTTGCTCGAAAGGTGATAAAAAGATAAAAAAGCACATATGTGGGGTCCAATTTGTTATCTTTGCTTTAATGACTTATTTTTACCAAAATCAGACGCTCGATTATGTTTCAAACTGAATTTCCAATGTCACAACTTCTTTTCATCCCACAAAGTGCTATGTGGAAGTTCCAAGAAATTATGACAAGGGTTGCCTAATGTTGACCTTACTAGGAGCAAATTGAGATGAAATCCAAACGCTTAGAAGCCTCTAAGGATACGAATCCCAAGTGCAATCAATAAAATGTGAATTTTTTCAAGGATATTTGCTTCTCCTAAAAGGTTTGAAATTTTGATGATTCGTTGAATGTTGGTTTTCCAATGTTTTTGATCAAAGCACTGTGTTTTCAAATTGACTCACAAGCAATATAGCATCCTAGCTCAATTGGTACATTTTTCATGGTGGGCTTGCCTCATGCCCTCATAGAAGAAGAGATGATTTTACATGCAACCAAGGAAAAAAATATAAAGGCATGTTAAGAATGAAGTCTTAACCTATATATTTCAACCAAGATCAGACATGGCAAGTAACTTCTTGGAATCTAAGTTCCAATGCACCACTTCGATAAACTCGCTCAATGGATCAATTGGTCACTACAGAACAAGGGTTCTATTTCGGACTTTCCGTTCATGGAGATTGACCCATACAATGAAAGTCCCCTTTCGGATCCATCTCATTGGAGCCAACTACATGATACTGGCGTTTACTCCAATACCCACATTTATATCCCGATTGGAAATACTCTTGGCTTTAGAGTGTTACCAGTTGAGTCATTCCCTTGGGTGAGTACTTTTTCCCCAAGGCAAGGCCTCTAGGATAAACAAAATCAAGCTAAGACAAAATTTGTAACTCGATCCATCTTTGACGACACAGAGAAGGAGAATATATGCGATGATGCTCTACTCACACTCGCACAAGATGTTCAATTTTAAACCCAAATCAAAGTGTGGATGCAATATTTTATGCAACTTAATGTCACCAAAAGGACTTTAGATTCTCAAGATCGTTGTGAAGCATGAGAGAAGTGCATACGCATGTTTAGATGAGATTACTTTGCATAAGAGATTACGAAACATGAAAAACACATATTCATTTTAAGCCTCAAAGCAATTATGATTTCGTTTTAAGAACCAAAACTGAGTGTGAGTTTGCTTGTTCAATTTTATCCCAAAAAACAATGTCTAGTCAGTTTCTAGTGTTCAATTTTAATCCAACTTTGAAAACAAACAATGATCTAGTTGGCTTAAAATAGAAAATTTAAGTAGTAAATGGAGGCTCCAAGCATTAAAAAATTCTTTTAAGTTTCAAGTTTCAATGTACGATTCTTCAACTCCAAGGTTCTTCCAAGATTATTTCTAATGAACATTTTAACATTGCAAGTCTTTGCACAAACAAAATCCCCCTTCCTTCCTTTTCCTCCCAAAAATTTAGCTTCTCCATATTTTCTTCAACTCCAGAAACAACATTTTTCAAAAGATTACTCGCCCCCTTGCTTTTACTACACCACCCACTGCTGGCATATTTCTTAGTTCTATGGTTTATCTTTTCATCTCTCATATGTGTATTGGATAATATGAATCAAGTGAAATATGCCTAAACACTTTAGAAGCATGGTCACCAACAATCTTTGAAGGTGTCCTGCATTTATAAGCCTGCAAAATAGATTTTGAGGCTCAATTAATACAAGTAGGTCAATAAACAAATAAATGTGTATCTCAGAACATTTATTTCAACTAAGAAATTACTCATATAGAATTTCCCTTATAGCAGCCACAACTTTTAATGTTAAAGGAAATTGTCGTAAAATAAAATAGATAGTAATCATTTAAGACAACATTATAACAAAAGGGGAAAGATACGCCTATCTGCAAACTTTAAGACTTCCCAATATGATGTCTACAACAAATATCACTCCACCAATTTAGATCTCTAGTACGAGTAACTGCACCTAACTGCGCCCAATGCTTGAAGTTGATCTATTTAATGCATCTCTAGAAATCACGCCTATGGATCTTTTGCTTCTTTAATTTGGTGAGTAGCTACCTCAAGAAAATTTCACTCCCGGGCACTAGGCAGTATTACCAATCATTACCTACAACTTTCCATTAGATTGAGCAAATGCTATTGGTTGGTGTAAAGGTGAATTTTGCAATATTTTACTAGCATCATCCCATCTTTTCATGCTGCCTTACATAGCCAATCCAAACACAGCTAAGATGTCTATAAAATGATGCACATTTGACCAAGCTTAGTCAAATGACGAGTGGCAACATTTACCTAGCTATGCACATTTGACCGTATTTTTGTTTCTCCATCACTGCTACATAGAAGGCACTAGCATAAATGCAAATGCATAGGCCAATTGATTAGTGTGCACCTTTATTTGCTACTACGCAGCTTTCCATGCGTCAGTTTAGGTGAAAGAACAAGGCAGCTCATTAGGAGTATGGGTGACACGGATGGCAGAGCTACTTAATGTGTTGCAGGGAGATTGGAATAATGCATTGGAGCGCCCAAATTTACTAAGCCAAAGAGGGGAGTTGGTAAACTTTAGAGAGATACCTATTGTGTTAAAAATGTGTTGAGGGAATTATTAGCTAGCCAAGTGGGAGTGATAAGCTACTACATTTACTATGGGGTGTCAAATTCACTGGACATTCCCCCACTATTGGTGAGTGTAATTGCAGTAGGAGATATGGCATTAATGCTTTGTTCAGGTGGTCAGTTCTCAAGCAAAGACAAAGATGTCACCCATCACAATGGGAGAAGCTAGAATACATAATCAATTTATTAGTATCTAAAGCTATAGCAGTTTGTTCCTTTGGTCACAGACAACATAGGAAAATAGCGATCATTTGCAAATCTGTGTGACTATTGGCAAGCAGTGAAACTTTGAAAACAACCATCAATTTCAAACAACACTATCAATGAGATGGATACATAAATATAAATGACAGACAATGATGAGAGAGACAGTGATATTGATGAGAGACAATAGAAAAATCCTAGCAAACAAATACTTTACCAGATGTACCACAAGAAACATTTGCAAGCCTATGCAAGCAATCTACTTGTACGAGATACATGCACAGTCCTCAAATTAGAAAATTTGCTTCCTCTTGACTGGCCAACAGGCAATGATTGAATTCTTTGAAGTGAGCAAGTGATTTATCTTTATCATTCATCATGACACCTTAAAAGGACATTATCACATCGAATGCGATGTTTGCAGGATTTTGCGCAAAGCATATTCATAAGAAACCTTCAAGCAGATGCTATTAGTAGGTGTAAGACCAAATTCTTCACTGATTGCAAGACTACGCAAAGGTTTGTTAAAAAAAAATGCTACGAAAGTTTCAAGCAAATGTTATTAGCAAGTTGCAAGACAACGAATAAACTCATTTAAAAACTTTCAAGCAAATGCATTTAGCAAGTAAAAAGTAGCGCCATAAACACTACCATTGACCAACATCTAAACTCTTAAATGCATTTTCAGAAAAAAGCTATTAGTGGGTGCAGACTTGGATTTGGCATAACTTTCAAGCAAATGCTATTAGCTATCAAAAAAAAACCCAAAAAATATTGTAGGTAAACTACTAACTGAACAAATGATATCTAAATTACTGAAAGAAATTCAAATCTTCACATATCACTTTCATTATCGCATATTAGGATATGTCAATTTAGATCTTATAGTGAGCCCTCCTTCTAGTGCCATAATGTGGTTGCTAAAAATGCATTTTGGCCCAAAAAAACAAACAAACATGAGTATTGTTAGTTAAATCAAGAAAAATAGATATAGCAACCCTATGAAATAATTGCTCATGTTATCTATGCAAACAAAGTAAGTTATCAAAATAAGCTAAGCATAAGAAAACAAGAGACAATTTCTATCCCATAGTGGATTGGTGCTTCTATGGAAAGAATCCCTTTCCCAATCCTTGCTAAGATAAGCTAAATGATAAAATGCTTTGAAGATGGAGTAAGATGGGAAAAATTAGCTCTCAAATGAAGAGAGTGACTTTGCATAAGCTTCGTAGACCCTGTTGTGGAGGATTTGTTGATGAATGGAGCTCTCTATTTATAGAATGCTTTGATGAGAGAAATAGCCAAATGGATGAATGTGGGACAAAGATTTGACCAATCATATGAAGCCACTTGTCATCATGTGATAGGCTTGAGGATGAGCACATTTTGGTCAATGTGCCAAAGAGGGGGAGATTCAAATTTGAATTTGATAGTTAATGTTGAGTTTGACTTGTGCAAGGGACATGTAAGAGCTTATTAATTTCTTTGTTGGATGTACATGTCCACTTGTTTTTTTAATTCAAACTTGAGGGAATATTCCTCAAAGATGCCATGTTGAGTGAAAATGATGATTTTAATAAATCAATAAATTGATTTATTTGTGCAAGTGGGAATATCTAGAGGATGTGATGGGTGGTTAGGTTAGGATAATTAGGATTAAGTTAGGTTAATAATGATTAGGATGATTTTGACCTCTTTTTGACTTAAATACTTTGATTTATTTAAATCAAAAGGGATGGGAAATGACTTTTGATATTTTTAATTAAATAAAGTTTGATTTATTTAATTAAAGGATGATGTGAGCCTTTGATTTATTTAAATGAATAACCTTAGGACTAAAGACCTGATTTACCTAGTGAATGGATTTGTTGCGTTTGATTTATTTAATGAGCAGATGAATGTGAATTGGGTGCACGATGTTAATTTCACGTGTCTACAAGACCTATAAATTATAGTCTTGTTAACCATAAATGACTCTTGTGATTACCGTCGAATCACATCATCACTGAGTTGTTTATGCATTGTCAAGGCTTGACCTTAGAGACCTTGGGGTTATTTTATGAAGATTTTCTATAGGAAGTCACCTTTTGAGAGAGATAGAACACTTGTGTTTTATCTCTTTTGTGTAGTGCTAAAACACTCATCAACAATATATATATCCTTCAACATGTGTATTGTATATATTGATATCTTTATATACACCTATTTCCCCTAGTATATATATAAAAATAAACCTTGCACACAACATATACGTAAACATTCCTCCACACATAACCTTGCATATACATAGTTGGAAATTTTTTTCGTAAACCCATTACAAGTAGTTACATGACCAACTAGGGCCTTCACTAGACTCACCTTTAGCTTCTAGTCATGATTCATTCCAACCCATTGTCATGGGGGTTTATCTCTAGTAAACCTTTTTTGAAACATTTGAATGAACCCCTTATTACATTTGCAACCACAAGCTAGGTCACAAGATCTAATGACCTAGCCCCCTACATTATATAATTTTTTCACAAAGGATTCCCTTTGCAAAAATGCTTAAATTTTTTCTAAACTAATCAAATTTCCAAGTTTTTATGTGTTGTAAAGTTGGTTATGAGCTAAATACAATGGATTAGGCCATTTATTCAAATTAGGTAAATTTTCTCAAAGTAAATTTTTCTTTTTAAAAATTCAAAATCTTAAATTTCACATAAGAACTTCAATTGGATGATTTTTTTTAACTTATTATAATTCATTAGCAATATAATGGTGCATTTTTTATTTTTTTTATTTATCATTTTTTCGTGTTTTTGTCTAATCAATTAATTTAGCATCCTTTCATATTTGATGTATAAAACTCAAAATAATCACTTTTCAAGCTGAAGAACAAAATAAAATAAAAGATATCAATTCTAACTCAAAATGATCTTTCTTCTCAAACTAAAGTGTGATAAAATTAATTTTTTAAATAATCAAACAAAAATCAATCATGGTAAATATAGTAGTTGAAGAAAAGAATATCATGTCATTATAAGAATATCATATTCTTATCTAAGATGGAACTTAAATGGAAATTAAATGATCTCAATACCTTTTGGAAACCATAAATTGTGTTACTTCTAATCTTTATATCCAACACAAATAGACCAATACTTAATCATAAAATAATTTTTCTTCCTATGGAAACAACACATTATAATTTTAAACATGATTTATAGTCAACTTTAAATGACCATTTTTTTTTAAGTTCTATGCATTTCATTGAAAAATACAAGGTATTTATTGTGGTCATCTTTTATATTTATGATAGGAAAAACTATTAATATGAAGTTCTCAAATGTATATACATTCTTATCCCAATAATTATACACATAAGAGTAATATTTTTCTATTATATCAACAATATGATTTTAAATAAGCACTTTATTTTATAAATGACACACTTCTAGTAAAAAGTCATAATCTCTATATGAAATGATAAGTATTTTTCTCATATATTGATGAATGTATTTTTTCATATAACATTCATAAATTTTCATGTGTTCAATTGTACTTTCATATTATAAAATATTTGATTATTTTTATATTTACATGTGAATTATTTATTGAAAATATATAATATAAAAATATGTTGCACAATTAGATCTAATACAAGCTAAACACAAGTGTTTTTATAGAGATATACCTTTGATTTAGAGATCATTTAGAACCAAAGCCAAAGTAGTTTTCCCCCCACCCCATGCATTACAACCCAACAACTAACACGTCACTCTTTGAGTGGGTTGATTCTTACCTTCAAAATGACCTACTTCTCCCTTTACCATAGTATCTGTGATAACTTTTTTATCTCCAAGAAATTAAATATTATTTTTTTTCTCAATAAGATTCTATTTTTAATAATAAAGATTATTATATATTAATATAATGATTAAAAATAAAATAAATTACAGTCATTAACAACTAATATTCTTGATGAGTTATTGTTTGGTTATAAATGAGTTATTCTTTGTTTCTATTTATAACCATAGAAATTAATATTTATTATTAATATGTATGATTAAAACTAAAACTGTTTATCATTGTAAACAATAGAAATAAGCCCTTGATAACGAATTACTGATCCTTAGGCCCTTAAGAGAAAGGAACAAACTATTTATTTAGTTCTTGCCTAAAAATCGGAGAGAAAACAAAACCAAAGACTACCGTCCGTGAGAGGAAATTATGCATACGTAAGATAATTAGGAAGCCTAACATGATCAAACAAATATTCAACACAGAGACGGCAAAACAGCTGAAAGGCTCACTTGAATTATTCATCAACGCTATTACATATTTATAGATACAAATATTTCAATAATCTTTCTCTGAATGTGCTAAGAATTTTGACAAATAACTGTAACTGATTGACAACGAACAGAAAATCAAAGACACCCGTGCAAGACCTATTGGCACATATTCTTCCATATTGACACACGAGCACAATTCAATTATGACATATTCTGAAAAGATCATGGCGTCGAATTATATGGCTTCTTCTTGTGTTGGCAGCATCGATTCTCTGGGATGTCTCCACCGCAACTACGTTGTGATGGACACTTCGACTGTATCTTATCCATGCTTAGGATGCCAATGAACTTAGCACGGTAATTCTTCTTATCAATATGTTCATATAGATTGTACCTGCCAAAGACATTGACAATTCAAATAACGCACAGGAGGAGGATTGCCAATTTCATAAGCGCTGAGCTGCCCATTATATCTGATAAACACCGACATGTACTGTAATTAGTCAAACTCCCTCAACTTGATAATTCTAGATAAGAATAAGCAAAGATATGTACCTCTTAACAATACAATCTATCTATTTGAGCTTCGCAACTTGATATTTATGAAGAAGAATCAACACAAATTTCTGCTCTAATGACTCAGAGAAGAAAGAAAAGGGATTTTTAAGGAGGATTTACTCTTAGAATTACCTTAAACGGTCAATTTCTTTAACAATTTGGAATTTGATACTGTCTATTCTTATGCAGCTTCACCTTACAAAATTTAATGTGTTTGCAAGCTTATTAGAATTGGCTTCTTTATATAGAACTAATAGAAGCGTCATTGAGTATTCGCGTTAGCTTCCATGAAGTCTGTAATGAGAGCAGAAGGAAGATATGAGGGTTTATTCGTAGAATTGTTGAGGATGCAGTCTTGGAATTGAATTCCAACATTATTTTTAATGAGCATTATTAAACCGTTTCGACGAAAAAATCCTATGCAGATTTCTTCACATATACACTCAGAATACAGAATTTCATTGCAACTTCAGTGAAACCGATTGTATTATAAAAGTAAGACGTGTATGATAGCCTTGCAGAGACAGGAAATCGCATAAAAAGAAACATTTTAAGGAGAAGTCACTTGGAATTGTGCAGTAGTAAGCGTTAAATTGGGAAGAAACTACCATTTGTAGAAATTAAGGGTTAGGTATGGGTGTTTCATTTTATTGACCATTCTCAAATGGTGGATGCTTCGATGTTCTGATATGATAGTGTTCCTGGAGAATCTCAGTTTTACGTGCAGTTCGAAAACTGTACTGGGGATTTCAAAGCACTTTCGTTTCACTGCGAGGTGTCTGGTCGTTGTTGTGCATTGTGTCAGAAGTGGTGGGTGGATGACTTTCCATGGCGTGGCTTGAACAACACAATAAACATTTTCCTTTTAATTGGCTTTCTCATGTGGGTCCCCCCTTACTTAACTCTTTTCTGAGTTTCTTAATTCGAATTTCCGCACCCCTAAAACAAATACGGATATTACCATCAACAAAACAATCGATAGCATAATCCTGCACTTAATGTCATTTCGTAACTGTACATGAATATTCCAGGCCTTATGCTCAAAATCACATAAGTTGCAGATTGGCATATCAATGGTCATATAAATTTTCTATTATTTATAATAATATAATATGAAGAGTCATATATATTATTTATTACATCCAAGGTATCTTATATGAATTGAATTGGCTGATCTGTTATCAAGGGTTGAGAATGTGTTAGAATGATGTCCATAGAAAAATAGCTAATATCAATAAAAAAATTATTCTTTTCCAAGAAATCAAATATAAATTATAGTCTTTTCTAATCAATCAAAGAAATAATATCACTACTTTAAAAAGCTAAAAAGAGATAAAATAGAAATCAAATTTCTATATATTCTCCCATTTTTTTAATTTATATTTTTTGTAATGAAGCAAAGGACAAGCATATAGTTTATTGTATAAATCATAGTTTACTTTCATTACAAATCATTGGTATTGTTTAAATTACTCAATTTTGAACAATTTTCTCCCTTTATAATCATATATTTTAAATTGTTAAATAATATATTATGGTTATTATATCTACTTTCTATTTAGATTGATTACAAATTGTTTAACTTGTAATATTCCTAAAAAAATTATTTATAATCTAATGCATAAATTTAGTAGAAAAAAAATACACGTAATCTCATGAACATGCATAGTATACGAGATAATATGGAGATAAAATCTCTACATACTCTTTCATTCCTTTTTACCTTACAATTACAAAACAAAAAATAAAAAATATAGTTTTTTGTATAAATCATAGCTCTACTTTCATTGTAAACATCTTAAATTCTTCATTTTGCAATATTGTTTCAATTGTTTAATTTTTAAGACTTTTTTTAGAATTTATGTAATTGTATATTTTTAATTACTAATAAATTTATTATGGGTATTAGATATATTTTCTATCTATAATAATTGTAAATATTTCAATTTAATAAATGTCTCTTCGATGAAGTGCTTATCAGGATGTCGAGGAGACTAGCCAATACATCACGTCAAAATTCACTTGTCAACCCGATGAACCTTCAGTCGATGTCTTTTACACCAATGAGTTTGAGACACATTTTTCTCAACACTTGGAAGGTTTGCAACTTGCATGCAATGGCTTCAGTGGATGTGGATCTTGATACTTGAATTGATGCTTTGAATGCTTGAACTTGATCTTGAAACTTACATCACAATGTTAGCTCCAAAAGTATGCATGATGCATGAAGAATTTGTAATGATGACTGGATCTTGAATGCTGCAATAAATCACTGATAAATCTACTCTTGAATGTTCTTGATCATCAACTTTACTATAGGACTGATTTCATCAAAATAATAGGTGAAAATGAAATCGCCTTATATTTATAGGTATGTATCCTTAATTTCTTGAAATTCAACTATTACAAACTGACAATGAAAAATGGATTTGGGGACCTTAAAATACTACCAAAAATATATTTTAAATTTAGGTTCAAAGGCCTAAGGAGGACCCCATTTGCCATGGTCGAATGGATCCAAGGTCCCTATTCCTAGAACACACATTTCTCAAGGTAAAGTATTATGTATTGACATTAATTATTGCTATGTTTCCCCTTCACAAAATAAAATCTATTATGCTTTTAAATGAATATAGGGCTTATTAAGGCATAATTAAGCTTAATTTAATTATAAGGGCCCAAACAAGTGTGAAAATGTAAAGGAATACATTTTTTAACACTAAATTAAGGCATTATTAAGTTCATTTTAATTAGAAGGGCCCAAACAAGTGTGAAAATGTAAAGGGATACATTTTTTCTACACTACATTTAACCCCCACTTTAGTTAGAGGATGACATTGCTCAAACTCACACTAAAGTAGACAATCAAGAGAGGTCTAATTGTACAATCGTTGGAAGGCTAAGATGGAAAAGATCAAGGAGGATGATCAAGCCCCCAAGATCTAAGATCTCATGGAAAAACCAACAAAGGCACAAGGAGACACATGCCTATGTTAAACATATATATGCAACAATGACAAGCTACTTAATCATACAATGTCAAAGAGTAAAAGAAAGAAAAAGAAGAAGAATTTAGGGGTGGATCAAGCCTTGAATGTTTTTCCAACTTGATGTGGATCAAGCCTTAGCTATTTTTCCAAAAATATTTACAACTAGAACTCATTGTCCACTATGCAAAAACACAATGCACACTCACACGAGCTAGTGAAATTCATTGTCTACAAGGTGAGCCCCCAAAAGTGACTAAGTGAGAAATTCATACGAGGTCTACAAACTCTCACTATACAAAGAGAAAGTCATGCAAGGTCTACATGCTCTTGAGTCATACTAACCATACCAAAGTTATACCTCCAATGACTTTGAAAGGCACCACAAAAATATTATTTTTGAGCTTCATAAGGTTAGTAAGTTGTGTAGAATAACACAACTTAATAACCTTATGAAACATAGAGAGTAAAAAAAAGCTTAAGATACCTAAATGTCTTGATGCCTTACATCATCCTCAAAAGGAAAACACAAAATAAAATAAAAGATAAAGGTTTACGACATATACAAGAATGTAGATACAAATAGAGGAATGAACATAAAGACATATCAAATAGAACAATATGAGATATCACATTATGCACATGCAATCACACAAAGAACATGAAAAAGAAACAAAGACAAAGACTAGTAAAGCACATGTGAGTCAACCTATATCAGGTTGTCTATATCCCAATCTTGTTCATCATATGTGGAAGGTGAGTAACTAGCCAAAGGGACAACATAAAGTGTCGAACTAGGACAATCACCAAGTTCAGCACGTGGTGAACTACTCTTTATAGGTGGATCATCACAATTTTTAGCATAATAAGCTCATGGAAGAGGAAAATAATGTCTAATGATAATATCCATGTAGTCTCAAAAAATGTCTTCCATGAAATTTTCACACTTGTTTGAGCCGTCCTTATAAAATTGAGCTTAACAATTCCTTGACTTAGTGTTGTAATGTGTTTAGCACACTCACATTAGGTCTTGGGCCCTTGTGAACTAAATGGACCTAATTGTACATTATTTCAGGTGTTCTAAAGTGTTGTAACACATTTTCACACTAATCTAAGGGTTTTTATTATTAATTGGACTTCTTTATCCTTTATTTAGCCTTATTTTGCATCCACAAGCCTTAATTAATGCATCTTTCTAAGGATAATCTTGACACAAACCAACATCCAATCATAATTCATGTACTTTTAGGTTGTGTGGCCCATATTTAGTGATTTGGGACTCATACGCCACCTTTGGCGTATGGGTCCCACCTAAGTTTCGAGGTCATGATCTTGATTTCACATGCATCTAAGAATTTTTTTAAAATGTGTCCCATAGTTAGGCCTAATTGGACTTATATGCCACTTATGGCGTATAAGTCCCATGTGCCCCAAAATAAAATTTAATTCAAATTCTTGCTGGTATTCTATCCTCCTAGATCTGATGTCGGCTCTTAGTGTTGTAATTTCAAAAAATTTGGCATAAACAAGTATAAATAAAAGGTTATTTCTCTCATTTTACACCTAGCAACTTGAGTATTCATGCATTATAGAAAATTTGAGCATTCAAGACTTCACAAGAGCATTAAAGTGTTTACAAGAGCATTCAAGAGAATTCAAGGGCTGATTATCAAGTTTTTTGTAGCATTATTCAAGTATCAAGCATCATGTCAAAGTCATCATGCATCATGATTTTTTTTTAGCTAACAATGGTGATGTAGAGTTTCATGATTCAAGCTAGCATTCAATTCAAGATCTATTGCATTCAAGCAAGAGTCAAGATCTACATCCATTGGACCCACTTCATACATGTTTGCAGCACTTTATTACTATGGTTTGGAGAGTTTCAACATTATATTTTGTTCATTCATCATTCCTTTATCTCATTTGATTTAATTACAAGGTTTGATTAACAAAATGGGGTTTGACCAAGGAAAACCCCTTTCCACTAACAAAACAACATTTTCCCTCTCTTTAGTGTGTGATTTGCAAATTTAAGTTGAAGACCTTCTAAGGAGCAAGATTAGAAAGAGGTTGTTGAATTTGAAAATTCATTCAAGTTGTCACCTTACCTACAAGATCATTGGAGAACATTTACATTGCAGAAACTTCACATTCAAATCCAAAAATTGAGTCAAGAAGGTAGAGCAGGGATTGAAAAGCAGATTCAAGTCCTAATTTTCTAGAAAAAACAAACTGGACTGATACACCACTTCTAGCATATGAGTCCCAATATAGTGAAATTTGTAGTTTTCATGAGTTCTAGACATATCTCTGCCAGATGTTTGTTCCTACCTAGAAACACTAATCTGGGACTAAATTTCGTAGACTACTGTATGAGTCCCAATAGGCACTAATTTCAGCATATTCAGCATTCCAAGTCTTAATCCAGGCCTCTACAAATTTCCAAGTGCACACTTCTAATCTCCTAGCTTTCTATTCTAATTTACATGCATTTTTAGGTCATTTAGTGAAGTTTTGCATTGCACTATATTTTAAACATTATTTCTCGCATGTCATTAGTCTTTCCAAGCCCTAGCTTGATGGTGAACCCCTCTTTAGTTTCTAATTAGGCCCTAGGACACCCTATTGTAAGATCTCTTTCTCCTACTACATCCTTGGATTGAGATCTCTAGGGTTTCCTTGAATGAGAGTGAAGAAGATTGTTGTTCTATGTCCTAAACCATAAGCAACGAAAGTTTCATGCCCTTCATTTTGGTGAACCTACATTTAGAAAATCTTAATTTTTATTTGGAGTGCATCATCATCCTATATTTATCTTGCATTAACATTGCATTAGGGTTTGCATTAGTTAATAGACATTCTAGGGTTTCTAAATCTTGCATTAGTGAAAGTGCATATAGCTTGCATTTTTGCATCTTGCATCAATGAAAATCATCTGAAATCTATATTTACACTTAGCCTAAACATCATACAAACCAACAAGCATAGTAATCATTCGATTTTTTTTAAAATTAAAGCAAAACCCCTAGACTAGGACTCATACGCCCATCTAGGCGATTTAGTCCCAATATAGATTTTAAACTATATTTTCCAGCACTCAAAAGTCTATTTCTATATTTTTGTTTGTTGTTGTTAGTTTCTTGTTTTAGTTTGTAAAGTTTTTGATTCATTCATTTCATTGCATCTAACTTAATTTCATTTGCATAGCATTTATCTGGTCTTGATTACATCTTGCATGAGCTTTTCTACTTGGTTTCCTATTGCTAATACTATAGTGAGATGAAGTTTGAGACTCATGTCATCCCATTATAGTACAATCGTCGTGGATCTTGGGTTATCTAGCTCTTTCACTCCTAGTGTTAACATTAGTTCAATAGGTATGGACCAAACCTTTATAACTCTTTGCCTTCAAGTAGTGTGATGCATGTTGAAACAATGGTTGCTAGTATTCTACAAGAAAACATAATTAAAATTCATGAATAATTAGAAAACATAAAAAATCAAATAATCATTGAAAATATTTCAACCACTGTTATCCCTAGTATAGATAACATTCATCGGATGCTTGAAAGTGAAGACGGAGTTGACCTTGTGTGTAACATAGTTTAGATTTTTGAAAAACATATTACCTCAACCACTAGTTGTCCTTTACCTCTAAACAATGTTACAAGTTGAGGAATTCAAATTCCTCCTCCCACAACAATTGCCTCTATTCCTACCTATACCAACCCTCAAGTAACAACAACAATGTAACCTACTAGTAATGCGATCTCTTCCAAGTTGGGTATTTCCACTAGCATTCCTAGTACCTTTGTGGCATCACAAGTCATATCTCCTACCACATTACCACATATAAGAATTCCATTCACTTTTCCTTCAAACACATACACCCCTCCACCTTATTCATGTCCATCTCAAATGCAACAATGATCCTCTCATAAACCAACTTTTACAAACTGTTTCATCCCTTCAAAAGAAAGTTTCCACCATCAACCAAAATCAAAATGGCCAAACCATATATTATGTCAAAAGTAACCCCTTATCCTTGGAGATTTTGAAAACACTGATCCAATAAGATATAGAGGTGCCTAGATTTGAGAAATATGGGGGGAGTGAAGATCCTTCTAACCATATTTTTGCTTATACTGCCTTATGTAGTGACTTTATTCTTGAGGATAAGCTCTTGGCTAAGCTTTTCCCTGGATCCTTAAAGGATACCACATTAGAATGGTTTTCCTCATTACCAAATAACTCAATTCATTCATTGAATGAAATCTTTGAGGAATTTATAAACCATTTTCAATTGCATATGACCCATCAAATGAAATTAGTTGATTTAATGAGATGTAAGCAAACCTAAGAGGAAAAGATTACCATCTTTATTTCATGCTACCAATCACTTTATTCCCAAATCGACGCAAAGATTCATGGCCCTCACCTTCAAAAGATGTTCATTGAGAATTTTCATAGTAAGATACAAGATAATCCTACCATGGTGAAGTTTCCCTCCTTCATGCACTTGTGTACTTCCCTTCATGATCATCAAAATTCAGTTAGTAGCCATGAAACAAAACCTACCTCCAACCGTCTTGAGAAGTCTAAATCTATAAACCAAAAAAATTCTCAACCTTTAAGAAAATATAATAAAGGATTCCTCCAATTCAATCCCCCTCAACAAACAAATCAACATGTCGATGTAACAGGCTGATGCAAGAAGTTAGGTACACAAAAAGCTCAAAAAGTGGAAATGTTTTTGCTGTTTTTCAGAATTTGTCACATTTAGACTAAAAATTTGAGGCACTTACACAATGAATATTAAAAAAATTCAGTAATATGAAATCTATAATTTTGAATCTAGTTTCCAAATATGTAAATTATTAAAATACCCAGACTATAGAAATTAAATTTTCATAGGGATCTACAAAAACCACTTTTTAAAAGTCCCTATTTTTTTTACCATACCAAGCAGGTGTACGAACAACACTTTTTGACCCAAATAAAATTATTTTGCTAATTACTTTTGGGAAATGAGAGCTAACAACATGAAGTTTTATGTGGATTTCTTTTTGTAGTTTTTGGTTGAATATATATTTTTTTTTAAATTTTTTATTGGCCTTAATTGATGTTTTTTAAAATCAAGATGTACGGACAACATAATTGGACCTAAACAAAACATTTTTTGACTCTTTTTTTTTCATTATGTAGAGAATTGTCTAAATTTTGATGCCATATAGTTTTTTTTACAAGAAACTTAACCAATAAAAAGTTATTAAAAAACTAAAAAAACCTAATATTTCAAGTTTAAGGACTAATTTGCTTAGAAATTAAATAAAAAAAAGAAAAAATAATCCAATTTTAACAAAATTTATATATTTAGAAATTAGACATTGTGTTCTCTAATGGGTTTTAATTTTATAGATTCATTAAAAAAAAAAAGTCCATCAGCTATGTTGTCAAAGCTGGACATTCTTCTTCAATCTGCCTTAGTTTTTTAGTTGCAAGTCAAAGGCTAAGGCTCGGATTGCCAAGCCTTTCCCAAGCCTAAAACCAAGGCTAGATGTGGTGTGGAAATTCAATTTTAAATAACGCATACGCGTTAAAGAAATGTGTACCTGTTATTCAAACGAAACACGTACGTGTTTCATAACGCATACACGTTACCCATTGACCCGTTGGGAAAACGTAACATGTACGCATTATGAAACACGTATGCATTTCTTGAAAATAACATGTATGCATTTCATAATGCGTACGCATTTCTAATATAGCCATTTTTTCGTAATTTAGAAAATTCTGGTAAAACACAATTTTCCTGCAACATTCCTTTTCTGTAGTATGGTCCGAAAGTGTCATTTTTTGCATTTTTTTATTGCAAATTTGTCTTGTGCAGGGCATATTCTATTCAAATTGTTGGAAGAGACAAAGTGCAGGTTGAATTTTCTGAATTGGAATCAAGTGCAAGAACTTTTTACAAGAAGATTTGGAAAAAGTGAATTTTTCGATGTACTCATGATGTTTTTGTACTTCAGAGTTTATAGAAAAAATGATCTTCATAGTACATAGTTTAATTTGAATATTTGAAGGAGGTGGAAATTTGAAAATAAGTTTCTTGAATTATTGTTTTTGTGATCAAAGAGGGTTTGGTAACCATGGGTGATAAGCGAAGACAAAAAAAAGATGTAGAAAGTTAATGACACCTGAAGAAGTTCAAGCAAATAAAGATAAGGATGTAGAAATACAAAGGGAAAGGAGAGAAAGGAATCATCAAATGAAAGATTTGGAAGCATCTAGTTCCAAGAATGTTGAAGAGGAAGCCATGAATGATGAAATGAATGTAGATGATGCAAACGTGGAGATGGTGAATATAGAAGAAAATGCAACTACGAAGACAAACCCAACTGTGCCTTCAACTTCAACTTTGAATGATAAGCAAATAAATTCAGGTGTGTCTTCAAATCCACCTCCCAATGATATCGAAAATGCACCTATTCAAACAATCTATCCAGGTATGTGTTCAAACCCAAGTTTTCATAATATTGATATTGCTTGTTTAGATGAAGTTGGATACACCATTGATGAGATCAATAATATTAGGGTTGAAACAATGTAGAAACAAGAAAATGATGAAATTATATCTTATGAGAATGTAAATGAGAATGAAATCCCTCATATTGATGAAAATGATAATGAAATCCCTTTTACATTTGAAAATGAAAATGAAACCCCTTGTGTGAATGAAAATGAAAATCCTATGGATGAAGGTGAAAATGCTTTTTTTACAATTGAAGTAGATGTGATAGATAACCTTCGTGGTAAAGTTTCTTCGAGACAAATTAGAAATTATGGAAATAAAATATATAAAATGTTTTTTCATAGAAAGAAATTAGGATTCCAATGTCAACTCATGGTGTAATTGATGAGAATGTTGAAAATGAGAAAAGTGATGAAAAAATTAGGTGTTTTTGTAAAATAAAAAAAGAAAGATGATTCAGTAGAACAAGTCATATCTAGTGTTGCTAATGCTATTGATGTTATTGGTAAGAAAAGTTGATCAAAAGATAAGAATGTGGCTCGTCGTGCAATAACAACTGCTCTAGTTGATAAAACAACTTCAAATAAAAGAATGTTATGTAAGATTAGTAAATGTGTAAAAGTAAATCCTAGAACTTTGATAAGAGCTGCTAAAAGAAGAGAAAGTATTGAAAAGGATCCTATTAATCAATGTTGGAGTTTTAGTGGTAGGCTCCCAAGATCATACATGAAATTAACTAATGAAATTAAATATTTAATCCATAAATTTTGGCATGATAATACAAGAGTATCACCTCACATTAGAGATGTCTTAAAATTAAGGGTGGGTTCCAAAATTCGTGAACCTCATCCAAAGAATCTCTTAGATATGACTCAAACTAAATTATATAAAAAAAAATTAGATGCTTCAATCTTACCATTGAATCTTAACATAAGTCAAAGATCATTCGAAAAGTGTAGACCTTGGTATGTTAGAATTAATAAGCAATGAATCTCTTGTTGTTGTAAGACTCATGTACAATTCCGTTATTATTATGATATATTTCGATATATACAATGCACTTTGCATGCTAACCAAATTATGCAGGACATTTGTGGCATTAATATGCCACCTAAAAGAATCAAAGATTTTATAGCAGGTTTGTTTTGTGATCCCTCTTTAAATGGAAACTCATTTTTTTTAAAAGCATGCATTTCTAGAGAATGCGATAGATGTGGTAACTTTTCATTATTAGGAGAATGTATGCATGAAAGTAGTTTAGATGAATTTGGACAACAATTAATGGATGTAAAAAAATTTAAAAATATTGAGTATTCTTTAAAAGATGGAAAAACTGGAAAACATGTTGAGATAATTGTGGAAAAAGTTAGTGTGCATGCTTTTATTAATGAATTTAAAGATAAGTTTGTACCTAAATATGTTCAACACTCTCATAATTCTCATTGGCTTGATAATCAATTTCGTTTATGTAAAAACACATTCCCAATTGGAAGTATATTGTCAGTTGTTGATTTTGCTGAAAATTATACTCTTGCTCCACAAGAAGAAATTCAATCACAGTATTATAATTCAATGCAAGTAGCTATATTTGTTCACATTGTTTATAGACATGTAGAAGATAGTATAGAAGATAATAGAATTTTTTTGAGAGAGTACCATTTTTATGTAAGTGATAATCGATTACATTCATCTGAGTTTGTACAATATTGTTTTGATATATTTTATAAAAATTTAAAAGAGAGAGGAATTCAAATGCTAGAACATCTCATATGGTCAGATAATTGCACAGGTCAATTCAAAAATGCTAGAATGTTTTATTGCTTATGTAGAGTTCATAAGGAAAATAATATCCAACACATATGGAGTATTTTTGAAGCTGGTCATGGTAAGGGAGAACACGATGGAGCAGGTGCATGTGTGAAAAGAGCTCTTGCTAGAGAGCAACTAAAATTTGGGATGCTGCGAAATTTAGAGATGCATGTGCAATTGTAGATTGGTGCAATACCAAATTATCTACAAGAACAAGTGAGAGCTCAATAATTTGATGCTTCTTTTGGTTAGTTGAAGAAAATGATATTTTTTCTTGACAAGATTGTGAAACAATTAATGGATCTACAAAATGGCATTTGTTTAAGAGTTCAAATGCAAACACATGGACAATATGTACAAGGGATTTGGCATGTTTTTGTCAATTTTGTATTGCAGGTGATTGGGAGGCATGTGAAAATATGGAATGGGTCGAACAATGGCAACAAAGAGACTTAATGCCTATATTGACAAATGTTCAACATGGAATGATAATTGAAGATAATCAAGTGTTTGCATCAGATGTTTATGATCGTGTTTCGGATCTTGTACAAGAAGGTACATTATTTATTGAGTTGAATTTTGTATGTATGTATGTTTATATGTGAATTAAATATAAGTCACTTTTTATTGAATTTTGTATTTATTTTTGTAGGACATGTGTATGCTGTTGCACCCGAGGGAATGAAGAGGAGACAGATTACTGGTTGGCTATATGTGTTGAGATAAAACATAAGTTGGCACATCCTAGAGTGGATGATGACAATTTTAAGTATCCAACTGGTTCAGTGGTTGTTGTTGGCACTTGGCTTTGAAAATATTTGATGAGAAAGAATGGGTTGCCTGCATTTGAAGATTATGAAAGACACAAGAAGATTATACATTATTCACATTTGATTTTGGCAAACAATATAAAAATAGTTAGATATCAAGGGAGGCCTACTAATAAAGTTTTATGGAATTTCAATGGATGATCACGGGACAATCATAGATGCATTAAAAAAGAGAGAGGATGTAGATGGTACAATAGAGTAAATAAATATTGGTAAGTATATCTAGTTGTTTATATAGTTAATTGATATATATATTTGTATTTAATCATTTTCTAATTAAAGTTTTATATCAGTTTTTGTTTCAGGTCTCCCAAAATTAGATGCTTTACAAACAAGAGAGGAGATGCACATATATTACAGTGGAATTCAAATATAGAGATAGGTAACTATATATAGTTCTAGATACATTTAATTGATAGTATAAATTCATTATCTCAACTCCCCTTAATCCACTCTCTTGCATCCCTTCAAGTCATTCTATCAACTCCCCTTAATCCACCCTCTTTCATCCCCTTAAGCCATCCTCTTAAAGCACCCTTAAGTCATATCCTCTTATATCCCTATAATCCATAATCTTGCATTCCTTAAGTCACTCTCATAATTCCCCTTAAGCCATCCTCTTAGGGCCTGTTAATCCATATTGTAAGGTTCATGACATGCATCCCATTAATCCACTATCTTACATCCCTTTAATCCACCTCCCCTTTAATCCAGCCTCTCTCTTACATCCCTTTGAGTCATTTTATCAACTCCCCTTAATCCACCTCTACATCCCTCTTAAGCCATCCTCTTAAAGGACTCCTATAATTCCCTCTTTAAGCCATCCTCTTAGGCCTATTAATATCCATATTGTAAGGTCTATGACATGCATCCCCTTAATCCACTATCTTACATCCCTTTAATCCATTCTATCAACTCCCTTTAATCCACTCTCTTACATCAGCTTAGAGTCATTTTACTAACTCCCCTTAATCCACCCCTCTTACATCCCCTTAAGCCATCCTATTAAAGGACTCTCATAATTCCCCTTAAACCATCCTCTTAGGACCTATTAATCCATATCCTAGGGTTCATGAGATGCATCCTCTTAAACCATCCTCTTAACTCCCCTTAAGCTATATATCCTCTTAGGTCCCTTTAATCCATCCTATGGAAAACATCTTTTGAATTTGTATGGAATTTACTATATACTATTCTTTTCTCGCATGAATTTTTTTCTGAAATGACTCATAAAAATTGTAGTTACTTACATTAATTATTTTTGCAGGTTCTCATCAAGTCGATCTACGAAGTGATTGTTGAACTGAAAAATTATTTTATCAAGAGACTAGATGTAAATGTCAATTTTTGATCTTCACCTAAAAGTTGATAAGTTTTAATTGTATCTACATGCACATTTATGTTTCATCATATTATATAGTTGTAATAAACATCTTGATATACATTATATATGTTTTTTCAATGTCACTTTTTAAATATCTTGTTCCAATTTTATAGATTATACATTTCATGTCTTGTATTTACCACATTTTATATAATTATTCAATTATATAGATTATACATTTTATACATACAAGGAGATGGTTTTTTGTTTATTGATTCAAATATTTACATATCTAATTGAAAATAGTTAAAATTATTTGCCCTAATTTATTATGAATATGATCTAAACTATTTAAGGAGGTTTTAATTTTGTCACCTAACCATGTGATAAATTATATATATATATAATTTGATTCTAGATAAGAATTTATATAGTGCTTGTAATACTTGAAAATTAGATAAAATATAAATAGTGTAATGTATGAGTGCATATAATCATGAAAATGAACATAACAAGATATCATAATTGACTGCATATATAATCATCATATTAAAGTCAACTAATATAAATAAAAACAAATATGCTAATAACATGTTCAAAGTAAAACTAGAGGTAGATAGTCCATAGAATTTATATGTCAAGTCCAACACATATTTAAATAAAACTAGAGATCTATACTCCATAAAATATAAAACCATTTAACTTTCAGGCTGATCGGTCAATTCAAGTCTCCTCTTTGTTCCATGTTGACTAGATGTACCCGCAACATGCTATAAAAGAGTACAAGAAACTTGAAATTAGATTTAAATTTATTTATAAATTTTGATATAATTAAACATATTTAAACTTGAAAATATAAACTTTTAGATAAAAATAAATTTAATTAAATATCTAGTATTTATATACTAAAAATGATTTCTAGTATGCATAAATTACCATATGATTGAATGTGAATTTGTAACTAGCACATTTTCTTCAATGGGTAGCATAACTGTCACTTGAGAAGATGCAAATGCCTGATCTACTATATCCTACATATTCATATAAAGTAAACAATATGTGAAAAGCTCGAATATATATATATTTAAAAGGTCTGTAAAAATTGTATAGGAGGTTTAAAGTAAATTTTACAACCTCGAATGATATGACCTCATGATCACACACTTGAGATTTTACCCACATATTACATAAATTTAATGATATACCGGTGTGTAGCCATATATGAGTATCTCATAAGAAATTCACATATAGATGTAACAGTTCATATAGATAATTGACACGTGTGTAAATGAAAAAAAATAAATTAGATCTATGATGTCTATTTAATTTAAACTTAACAAACTTTTGAAAGCTTGTACACTGGTCATGATGTCTCGAGTGCTCACCACTATAACTTTGTGGTTGATGGGTACTAGGTATTGTATGACCTCCTGCATCTAGATATAATTATCGAATTCTGCGTTATTACAAAATCAAAATAAATTAGATATATATCCACACAAATTATTTAATATATATTGGTTCAAGAGGTACCTATCAAAGTTGAGCCCAACTCTACAGCACTTGACATATGCACCGATGATCATGTGGGTTTGGAATCCGTGATCGTAATGTCTACATAACACTTATTGAATTAATATTATATTATATATATAATTTGATGTTGTGTTACATGAGTTTTCATATTTCAAGCTTGAATTAAATTTAAGTTCAAAGATGAACATACGTAGTAGGATGATCTCAATATAAGTAAGTCGGTATGACCCGTCCTAGATGCATAATAACCGAGGCTAAAATTGGATGTCACGAAAGTATCCCTATATCACAGAGCCTCCATGCCTCTCTATTATTACCGGTGGCCACATGTAGTATGTTGAGTGGGGATGTCCTGGTGAACTCAATTCTCTAATGTCGCCGATAGCATGGTGCAGCTGCTTTGAAATGCAACGGAACACTAGGAGAAGGAGAGAGGAACAATAGAACAATTGAACTGCGTTGCCGAGGATCGACACGTGCTCCTAGTCTATGTTGGGGCATGCCACGCCCAACTCCCTGAAATGACCTCATATCAAAATAGTTGGGTTTTTTACCCAACTCAAACTCAGCCCATAACTTTCTCAAAAAGTATAAGGGCACCTCACTATTGCCATGTGGTGGACTATCAAACACCATCCACCATCTATCCCAAAAATGTGCAGCTATCTACGGGTGCCTACACCATAAAATTGAAATTCATTTTTTCATGGGCGGAATGGGTTGGTTTGTATGGGGATTAATAAAATATTGGCACATGGCTTGTTTGGTAATTTTTAGGTCATTGATTTCTTTATATGACAATCCATCCGCATAGAATTTTCTCCTCTCTTCTCTCCATTGATGGAACCTAACTAGGTCTGCATCAATAGATCGAACATAATCGACAATAGTTTGCATCGTAGATGTAAACCGTGCAAGATGGGGAGGGACTCTAGGCTCATTTTTTATGAGATCTATATTTCCTTGAATGACAATGAGGTTTGCTCGGATATTCTCTCTTAATTGATCTTCATCAACTACAAGAGGGGGTGGGGGGTTAGGCGGTGGAGAATGTGGAGGTGTGTTAGGGTTATGTTCATGTGGTGGATTGGGATGTATGGGATTTATAGGAATTTCTTGATTGGGCATAAAATCCTCTAAATTAAACAATGGATCCATGTGAGCAATGATATGGCAATTGCATGTTAAACAATTAAAAAATATATATCAAAAAACTAATTAAATAATGCACACAATTTGAAAGTTATTTAAAAATCACATTGAACATGCACAAATTCAAAATATATTTCATTTGAAGACCATTTGATTTATAACATTATAAAATCCATAACATTAAAAATCCATAGCATGTACACACATTAAATTGAGTCCAGTGTGGGGTTGTTAATATGAAGGGTAGATTTATGAAATCATGGGGTTTTATTAAAATTTATTTAATCTCATTTATTATTTTCAAATAATACTAAAGATAAGAATGAAAAATTAATAGAAGACATTGAAAGGGACACATAGATATATTCACCAAATTTATCCCCTTAAGAAATGTCAAATTCCCCCTTAAGACATGGATTTACGATTTAGGGTAGAGGATGTCTTAAGGGGATCTATGTGTAGTAAGGTCCTAGGACAAAATGGTCCATGGCTTAAGGGAATAAAATTTGGTGGAGTTTCCTAAGGCAACCAAATTTCATTTTAAGGTCCTACAACAAAATGAATAGATGTATTAATCAAGTATGACATAATTTAATTAAATCCAAGGACATAAATTGATTTATCTAAATTTTCAAATTTCATGATAAGAGACACAAGATCTCTATAGTGGGACAAAGTAGTTAAGAATAAATTATAAGTTTAACACTAACATTAAAATTTATAATCCCATTCATTGTTTTCAAAGAATACTAAAGGTAGAATGAAAATTAATAGAACCACATTCAAAGGACATAGATATATGCTAGTGACCTAATTGCAATGTACAAAATAAACAAGGTGAGCTTGAGCTCTATTCATAATTTTGAGAATTTTGATCCCCTTAAGAAATGTCATATTAGGACCCTTAAGACATCGATTTACGATTTAGGGTGATAGGATGACTTAAGGGGATCTATGTCTAGTAAGGTTGACTAGGAAAAAATGTTCCATGGCTTAAAGGAATAAAATTTGGTGGAGTTACCTAAGGCAACCAAATTTAATTATAAGGTCCAAAAACAAAATGAATGCTAAATTAGGGTTTAGGGTTTATATTTAAAGAGATTTGATGACATGAAAACATATAGAAGACACATGAATAAATTTTTACAAGTAAATGAGAAACCCTACCACCTAAAATTAGTGCTTTGAATAAAATATGTGACATTCTAGGAATAGCTTCAATATATCAACAATTAGGAATTTTAGATTTCAATTATAAGTAAGTTGTTGAGTTATGATGGATTTTGAACCTATTTGGACCTCTAAGCACTCTTGGATGATTTAAAAAGGAAGAGGAGATCTAAAGTGATTTAGACCCAATTTTTTTTCTAATCATATATTTTTTGAAACTTTTCTATGGCATAGACTCTTCCTTCGAATATTTATATAAATTTTAGACATTTATGGGTTTTCAAAAAAAACCTAATTTCCACTAAGTGAGGAATCAATTGATCAATTCAATAAATAAATAATCTTAGAAAATAAACCTTTGGTTATAGAATTGACTTGCATTTATGAATCATCTATCAAGTTTCTCAAAAAAGTAATTTGAATTTTCCAAATTGAAATGTTCATGCTATAAGTTAGCTTTGATACACTAGTTTAGAGAAAGTGCAACATCTAGTTTTCCTAATCTAAAACAATGCCACTACACATGAGAGTTAAAATATGAATTAGATTACACACAACCTATAGATCTTATGAATAACATCCTATAAATTAAGGCTTAAATATGATCATAATGCATCCTTACATAATTCACAAAGGATCTCATCCAAATAAGAGAAATGGGTAGAAATAATTCATGCTTCACATTTTAATATTTATTTGATTTAATAAAATTTATGTGTCTAGCTCTATCCATATTGCACATAGTCTAGATTAACAAGTATGACTTGCATTTCTATGTTTTTTTAAGAGAATGCATCATACACTATATAAGCTAACAACATTGATATAGAGTTATTACATGCTCATATCAACTAGCATCATGATATATGAACTTATTAAATCAAGCACATAGTTTCACATGAGGCACATTATTTTACTTCACTGGTACACTTTCTCGAGTTAAATTATACAATCATGAAGTTTTCTGAGATAAAATTAGCTATCAAATTTATATTAAATGTGAACATATTATAATTAAATCAATTTGTTGGTTAATATATATATCTATGCATCGGTTGTTTG
The DNA here is from genome assembly GCA_007258455.2 of Sequoia sempervirens. Taxonomy (NCBI): domain Eukaryota; kingdom Viridiplantae; phylum Streptophyta; class Pinopsida; order Cupressales; family Cupressaceae; genus Sequoia; species Sequoia sempervirens. The sequence continues at coordinate 564,765,360 of VDFB02105785.1, forward strand.
TACCTCCTTTATTAGTCAATTATGAATTTCATTGGTAGTTGTGTGGATCACCAACGACATACCAAAGTGTACCTAACCTATGGACTATAATTTGTGATCCCTCCCTACATGTTATGTCATCAAATCTTACTACACATCCTTATTTTACCTCTTATATTATATCACATGCCCCTAATATTGAACTTTTCATCACTTCTACCCTAAATAAACTAAGAACCATGAGTGAGAGTAAAAATCATACAAAGAAGGTTATGTCAAATATAAAATGTAATCTAAACCTCCTTGAGGAGCCCTAATTTAGGGTTTTAGGTTTATGTTTTAGGGTAAATAGCCCATTTTAGGTTTACGTAAATTAGGGTAAATAGGGTTTTAGGTTAACGTTTTAGGGTTTAGGTCGAAGGATTAACCTATGTAAATTAGTTTTTAGGGACCTATGTAAATTTTGTAACCTAGGGTTTCTAAGGTTTTGAAATTTCTAAGTTAAATGTGTCCAATTTAGGTTTAGTTTTTATGGTTTTCAATTTACAATTTAAATTTCTTTGTTTCGTTGATGTTTTTGGTTTTTTAAATGCAATTAAAAACTATAAAACATTGAACTAAAACACACTAAACAAACAAAAATTGAATACTAATTACAAAACAAAAAAAAGATATAAAGAAAAAAAATGAATAATTCAACTAACCTGGAGGTCGATGAGTTCAATTGTGTTGATGGGAGGAGGTGGTTGGTAGTCAAATATTTGTCACTGAAGGCCTTTAAAACGCGTACATGCTCTCCTTTGTTCTTCTCAGACGCGGATTAGAATGGTGAAAAATGAAATACAATCGTTTATTTAAAAAATAAATACTTTCAAGAAATGCATACGTGTTTTAGGTTCGCGTACCTGAGTCTGAACACTTACGCATTCGGATCTAGGCTAGAGTACCCTATCCATAACACGTACACATTTCTTCAAAAATGCATACAGGTTTCTTGCAATTTTTTGTTTTTCCCAAAATTTCCCCTCTTTGTGTACCCAACTTCTTGCTTTTACCCTAAAGGATCCTAAAGAGCTCCCAAAAGCTCCTGAAGATCCTGAAGGTTGAAGACTCTAAAGACTCTGTTTGGTTCGATAGCTACTGAAGACTCCTAAAGTTCCAAAACTCTTGAGAGCTCCTGAAGAACTCCTGAAAGCTCCTAAAGGCTCCCAAAAAGTTCTAAAGCTCCTAACAGATCTTGAAGAGCTCCCAAAGACCCCTGAAGATCTTGAAGGCTTGCAATAAATAAGGTGGGCATTTAATGTGAATATTATTTTTTGAATTTTTTTCTAAAGAAGTTAGACTAATGTAAATTAGGTAAACAATTATAAGTCTAGACATCTCCACCATATGTTTGTTAATAACAATAATAAATGCCTTTTAATCATTTCAAAAAGCAACGAGACAGTTGATATAAGGAATGATGTGACATTGGATGATGTCAATAATAATTATGGATCATGTAGAGATCTGCCTGTCTTTTCAAAAATCTTTCCACATTTATGTTGACATGTGTAAGGAACATCGCCAACTTTGCGAATTAAATTGCAATTGCAATTTGTGGCATGTGAATCATTCAGAGCAGTAAAGGAAGTTAATGCAAAGAATTAATGGCACGTTGTGTCATTTTTCAAAATAGTTACTCCAAAAACAAGGAAAAATCATTCTGGATTTTGGTTAAGTAACTCAGTTCTCCAAGTGAAGTCCGCCATTGTTGATAGGAAGAAATGGGAAACAAGAGGAATGTTTAGCCAAAAAACTTCACTCTTGATTCTCAAAACCAAGAGATTGCTTGAAGAAGTTGGATGGCTAGATTTTATAATGAAATATGAAGGTTTTTAGCTGAAAATTACAGAGGAATTCTTTAGAAAATTTCACATAAATGTCATTAGAGTAAGGGGTGAAATCATTAAAGTCACTCCAGAAATAATTAGTGAAATTTTGGGGATTCCAGCTAAAGGAAATCCAATTAACAAAGGCCAAGTGAAGTTTGATGAATTGGTGGCAACATTTCACAAAGAACCAGAAAGGAGGCCTAAAATTCTGATGCATAAGGGAGACCAACATGGAATAAATTGTCACAGTTTTGACGAACCCTAGAGAATAGCTGCAACATGGGTGATGACATTCTTCACCCGCGAAGGACAATATGGTAGTCTATTGGGGCTAGGAATGCAACTACTGATACATTTAAGGTATGGACAGTCAAAACCCTCCGATAGTGTAAATCTGCCAACATTTTTGTTTCAACAAATTGCTTCCATGATTTCAAGAGTAAAGTCTAGAGGGAATCTTCCATAAAATACCATGGGTTAATTCATCTAATAATTAAGCATAATTTCTTAAAGAAAGAGACTGGGAAACAAGGATGGCTAGAGATTTTGTCCGCACCCATAGAAAAACAAAAAGGGAAACCCATAAAGGGGCTCGTAGCAAAAAGATCAAAAATAGAAAAAGGTGAATCTTCCAAGAAAGAATAGAAGAAGGGTAAAATATAACTATAGGAATCCTTGAGGATAACCCACAGTACCTCCAAGAAGAAAAAAAAAACTTGAATGAAGAAGGCCCTAGCCATGTAGAGACTATTGTGTCCACTCTTGAAGAGTCACCAAAATTTCAAACCCTAGTCTTTGAAGGCCCAAAATAAACTGTTGCAAGCCACGAGGAAACCCACACACCAGTGAATTCCCTTGAGCGGTCTCAAAGTCCTCCTAAAGGCCCAATGTTGAGTCCTGAATGAATCCCTATTACTGAAATCCATGACTTTGCTGAAGAGTTCGAGGCACAATAAAAAGAGAAAGAAGCCTCAAAGGAATTTGAACAAGAGGAAACTATGAGATCCCCTACACCTTTTCTGACTTATGAGAAAAGAAAAGGAAAAGAACTATTGGTTGAAGAAGAAATTCATGAAAAATAGAATGAAGAGAAACTAGAAGCTGAGGAATTGTTAAGGGCTATGAAAATATCCAGAATGGAAGCTGAGTTAGAACAAGAAAAGAAAAATATGCAATTCCTTGAGGAAAAATTAAGAAGAAAAGAAGAAGAATTGCAACAATCCCTCAACAAAACTCAGGAAATTGAAAGAAAGATTGAACAAAGTGAAACAAAGTATAGAGAAAAATTGCATCAAATAGAGGAGGCTTTACAACAAGCCAGTATGCAAGCAATATCAAGTGCTAAGGAAATTACAAAATTAAAAGAAGAGTTGCAGCAAAAAGAAGAGAAATTGAAACAAAAGTCTATGAGGTTCTATTCTCAAGAAGCTTGAACTTCTGTAGGCCCCTCATATTACCTTTCTCTGCCTCCCATTCCATTTCATATCTCTCTTTGGTAGCCATGAAATACAAGCATGAGAATGATCAGTTGAAAAAGAAAGTTCAGAAATTAGAAGAAGAAAAAAATGAAGTTGAATGAAGACTTGAGCAAGCAATTGAGATAAGTTCTACAACGCTTTCAATGAGAAGACCAATAGGGGTATATGCTTTATTTCTTAGAGAAAAGTTTCTACAATGGAAACTTAATTAGTTAAATTTAAGGAGAAGCCTGAATTATCACAATGATAAAGATTTTCTGCAAGATTACTTCAACAACCACCTTGATATTCAAAATCAAATGGGTGGGTTTTTCCAGCATAGGTTTTTAATGGGAGATAATGATGATTCTCCATTAAATGTTTATGTTGGTGAGCTAAAAATAAGGTCCTTTGTCTCTTTAATGCAGAATCAGGTTGAATGGTCAGGTAGAATGGAAAAATATAATGAGGCTAAAAAAAAGTACGATTTTCCAATGAGGCCTGAAATGTCTCATTCAGAGAAATACATCACAAATGTACAATCAATGGTAAGGCTAAATCACATCAATCCTCTTTATATTTCAAATTTGCTCAATAGTATATCAACATTCCAAAATTTAGAAGGGGAACTTCTTCCATTGGCAATAAATTCTTGTGAGGAAAGGTATCAACTCATTCCTGAGTCAGTAAGAAGAAGAGAGACAATAAGACCAAACAATCTTAGATGGAGTTTGATAAGAGTCAGACATGTAATCACCTTGATTGAACACTAACAAGAATTCTGGGTTGGCACACAATTCAGAATTCCAATTATCATTATGCCCACTCCAAAGCTCAAGGAAACAACCAATATTTCTGAGGAAGTAATAAGACCATGGTTTGAAAAGCTAAGACAAAACCATGGATTTGCACTCAATACTAGATTGCCACACCAATAAAAGGAAAGAGTTTTCAACTATTGTATTTCAATGGAGGTAGTGAACAAGGACAAAGAAACCACCATAATTCTTGACAAAGAACCATGAGGACATGGTTCACAACAAGTGGGGAAGAATCATGAGAGGCTCAGTGATACTTTCATATAAATCATTTTATGTTTAAAAGAATTTTTATTTTTGTTAATTAACATGACTGGTAGTAGAATATAAACTAATATATTTACTTACTTTGCTTTATGTTTGGCTAATTTGGTAGATATATTTGAAGTAATGCTTTATGTTAAATGTGTTGCTTTATGATGATATTAATGAGTTAATTATGAAATGTTAATGTTTTACTGCCATAATTTTTATCCTTTTCTTAAGGGTTTTATTCAAGGCATTTGAAAGACTGATGATGAAGTTAAACTCCCTATTTAATCAAGGAAGATAATTAGGCCATTGATCGACATAGATGGATGATGAATCACTCAAGTCCAAACATGATTCCTTTATAGTCGGTTTTGGAACTTCTACTCCTAGTACCAATCTGACATATTTCTCTATGTCTATTGTCAGTCCTATTTTAGTTATGTTTTAAGTTGTAATTTTAATCTTTAGTCTAGACACCTTGAATCTTGGCAATTAAAAGCCATGTTGTGAATTCAATAAGGACATGGTTATAAATATCCATATTTTGGTTTTAGATAGAAGTTAGATAATTTCAATCAGAATTTTTGTAATTGATGGATATACTTTGTTTTGCATCCCACTTTGATCAATTTGAATGAAAGCAAAAAGTTAACTCGAATAATTGTGTTAAGAGATCTTACCTAAGGAAGAGTAGGGTTTGCTCAACCAAAGGGATCGATCTTGTGTTGGTATTGTATTGAGTTATGTTATTTTTGTTCATTAATATTAAATTTGAAGTGTTAGATGTCAATTTTGGAATGTTAAGTTGTTGAATCATTTTCAGTTTATTGGATGTTAAATCTGGATAGTTAATTTTGCTTAATTCACTTTTAAGTTTAGTTCATCATGGTTAGAATGGCTTGTTAGATGCGTTGTAAGGTTTATTAAATTAATCTAATTTAGATGTTGTTAGTAGGAATTAAATTTGGTAATTATTTGTTGAGTTTAGTTAGAAGCAATGATGGGAACTTCTGGAAAGATGGAATTGAAGTTTGTTGAAAATCTGTTCATGGAAATTAGTAGTTATGTTTTAGAGATTAATTTTCATTTCCTTGTAGTTTAAATAGCATTTAATTTCTAGAAAATCTTAAGATAGATTTTTTTTGAAGAAAAGTAGAATTAATTTGGATTTTGTACTTTAGATTAAGAATTAAAGTTAATTTTAGTCTTTTGCATGAATCGGTCTCAATCAAGTCCAATGAAGTCAAATATAAGTTGACAAAACTTTAAAATAGGAAATAAGATAGAATTAATCCTTAGGAATTAGTTGCTGTAGTTTAGCTCCTGAGAGCTCCTGAAAGCTCTTGGAGGAGCCAAATCGACACCTGAAGTCACTGTTTACAGTGTAAAACCCCCAAAAAAGTCTGTGACAACATCCTTATCACATATAGCTCTGAGACACACCAGTTCAATAATTAATTGACTAAATGATGCAAGTTGTTACATCAGTGACCTTGCCCATCATACCTATCTAATGGCCCTCCAAACATCGAATATGACATGTGATAATCCTTGTGATCCTAGTAATCCCTTGGACCTATACTTTTATTCATACAACTTATGGATTTTTGATTGAGACTAATCTTACCACATTTACTCTATGTTGAACTAATTCTATAACCTATCCCTCTTTTCTATGAAATAATTTATTCCCTCAGTATTCTATCTTACCCCCTGTATACTTTTTATTGCATCTAGGATTTCCTAAAAAAGTGTCTCTCTTTGCCTATATTATAACAATTTTTCTTAGAACTATTAGAAGTTGCATACTCAACCCATCTCCCTTAGCCCGTAACAATGATATCTCTCTATCATAAGATACTATATCCCAAATGTAGTTCTCAACATCTATC
>VDFB02105785.1:564771731-564835950 GCA_007258455.2 Sequoia sempervirens
TGCAACTATGCATGATTTCTTCCTTTTTTCTCTAGTTTACTAAATTATTATATCCAAACTCTACTTGTAGTAAAACCATGACCTAATTTCTTATCTTCTCTCCAACAAAGCATCTCAATAAATTACCTAAACTCCTATTTACCACTTCCATTTTCTTATCAATATATGGGTGATATGTTGACCTAAATTTCAATTTTTTCTTCTTCTTCCACAAGGTCCTCTAAAACTACTCAACAAAATTTGTGCCTTTATCTAAATTAATACTCCTTGGACAACCATGTAACCAAGTTCAAATTATTTGAAATATAAATAATCTATGTAAAGTGCATCATTATTTTTCTTACATGCAATGAAATACACTATCTTACAAAATCTATCCACTACTACAAATATTTAATCATGCCCTCTTTGTGTACTTAAAAATCCAAATACAAAATCTATACTTCTATCTTTCCATGGTTTTCCTAAGATTGGTAGTGGTCAATACAAATTAATATTTTGAGTCTTTTCTTTAAAACTTGATAAATTTTACAAGATTGAAATTTTTCGTCTTATCCTATGTATTTGTGGCTAAAAATAGTTCTCTCATTAATTAAACTATCTTATCTATTCTAAAATGTCTTTCTAAACCATCACTATTTTTCTCTATGACTAAATTATCCTTCATTGAGATTATATGAATGCACAAATAATTTGAACATATAATTTTGGATAAAATACTCAAGTCCAACTTAATATTGTCTACACTTACTAGTTCCATAAATTCTTTCCATGCTTTTGAAAAGTCTAGATCAATTCCATACAAGTGTTTCTACTCTTCAAATCTAACTACCTCTACTCTCATCTCTATTAGCATTTTTTCTCTTAATCAACACACTTGTAACCTAATTTGAAATTCTAGCCCCAAGCTTTAAAAAAGTATAGCATTGCATGAATTATACCCATCTCATATTCCCATATGTATCTAATTCAACAGAACTTAGTTTTTTAAATAATAAATTATTTTATGATCAATGTATAACACAAATTCCTTTGTTGTGTTCGTTGCTCTCCCTTGATGTGGAGTTTGGTGCTAGTCCTTTCCTTTATTGGGTGAAAAGAGGTCCTTGCATGGAGGAATTTTTTGGTTGCTAGGGAGCTCATTTTGGACATGTCAGTTGTGGCTAAGCACCTATCTGCTTCTTTGGTTTGTCTTTGAAGTGGGTTTCTACTCTAAAGTTGCTTGTTGGCTCCTTTAGGGTCATTTGGGCTTTTGGGGCTCCCCTAGTGCTAGGGACATTTCTATCTTGGTGTGGTCATTGGTTTATTCCTCTTCTAGTGTCCTATGTTTAGTTTCTTTCCTTGGCTTGTTATGGATTTCTTCTATGTAGGAGGAGGTTTCTTTTGGAGTCTTTTCTACCTACTCATAGTGTTTCTTTTTTCCCCTCTAGTTTACCCCTGCGTTGTTGGTTCTTGTACTTTTTGGGGTTGGGTTTGGCCTCTTTGGGTTGTTTTTCTCTATCCCAATTGAGCGATTGAAGTTCTTTGTGTAGCCTAGGGTGCCCCTTGCTACTTGTGTGTGGAGGTTCTTGTTGATTCTTTTTAGGCTGAATGTTTTTCCTATAGACTATGTGGGTACCTTCTGCGTGAAGGGTTTCTCTACTAACTTGGTTTGTTTTGAAGAGGCCATCTTCTTTTAGCTTCTTATGTTTGAGGGTGATAGCTTCTTTAGCATTGTTGGCTTCTGGTGACATTCTTCTCTTCCTTTTGGAGCTTTCTTGATTTTTCTTCTATTCTAGGTGTTTAACCCTAGGTGGTCTTTAAAGACTAACTAGTATTGGGGTGTGTTTTTTAGGGGAGAGTTTGCTTCCCCTTTGATTTTACTAATTCTCTCTTTCCTTCATGGAGCTTTTTTGAATCCCTTATGTATGTTGAAGGGCTGATGCAAGAAGTTGGGTACACAAAAAGCTCAAAAAGTGGAAATGTTTTTGCTATTTTTTAGAATTTGTCACATTTGGACTGAAAATTTGAGGCACTTACACAATGAATATTAAAAAAATTCAGTAATATGAAATCTAGAATTTTGAATCTAGTTTCCAAATATGTAAATTATTAAAATACCCAGATTATTGAAATTAAATTTTGATAGGGATCTATAAAAACCATGTTTTAAAAGTCCATATTTTTTTACCATACCAAGCAGGTGTACGGACAACACTTTTTGACCCAAATAAAATTATTTTGCTAATTCCTTTTGGAAAATGAGAGCTAACAACATGAAGTTTGATGTGAATTTTTTTTGTAATTTTTGGTTGAATGTTATTTTTTTATTAATTTTTTATTGGCCTTAATTGATGTTTTTTAAAATCAATGTGTACGGACAACATAATTGGACCTAAACAAAATATTTTTTTGCTCTTTTTTTCATTGTGTAGAGAATTGTCTGAAGTTTGATGCCATATAATTTTTTTACAGAAACAGCCAATAAAAAGTTATTAAAAAACCAAAGAAATTTGATATTTCAAGTTTAAGGACTAGTTTGATTAGAAATTAATTAAAAAATAGCAAACATAATCCAATCTTAACAAAAGTTATATATTTAGAAAGTAGACATTGTGTTCTCTAATGGGTTTTAATTTTATAGATTCATTCAGAAAAAAAGTCCATCAGCTATGTTGTCAAAATTGGACATTCTTCTTCAATCTGCCTTAGTTTTTTAGTTGCAGGTCAAAGGCTAAGGATCGGATTGCCAAGTCTTTCCCAAGCCTAAAACCAAGGCTGGATGTAGTGTGGAAATTCAATTTTTAAATAACATGTACGCGTTACAGAAATGCGTATGTGTTATTCAAATGAAACGTGTACGCATTTCATAATGCATACGCGTTACCCATTGACCTGTGGGAAAATGTAACACATACGCATTATGAAACGCGTATGCGTTTCCTAAACATAACACGTACGCGTTTCTAATATAGACGTTTTCCCCTTATTTAGAAAATTATCGTAAAACACGATTTTCCTGCAACATTCATAATGCGTATGCGTTACCCATTGACCCATTGGGAAAACGTAACGCGTACACATTATGAAACGCGTATGCGTTTCTTGAACATAACACGTATGCGTTTCATAATGCGTACACATTTCTAATATAGCTATTTTTCCCTAATTTAGAAAATTTTGGTAAAACACGATTTTCCTACAACATTCATTTTCTGTAGTACAGTCCGAAAGTGTCATTTTCTATGTTTTTAATTGCAAATTTGTCTTGTGCAGGGCATATTCTATTCAAATTGTTGGAAGAGACAAAGTGTAGGTTGAATTTTCTGAAGTGGAATCAAGTGCAAGAACTTTTTACAAGAAGATTTGGAAAAAGTGAATTTTTGGATGTACTCATGATGTTTTTGTACTTCAGAGTTTATAGAAAAAATAATCTTCATAGTACATAGTTTAATTTGAATATTTTAAGTAGGTGAAAATTTGAAAATAAGTTTCTTGAATTTTTTTTTGTGATCAAAGAGGGTTTGGTAACCATGGGTGATAAGTAAAGACAAAAAAAAAGATGTAGAAAGTTAATGACACCTGAAGAAGTTCAAGTAAATAAAGATAAGGAGGCAAAAAGACAAAGGGAAAGGAAAGAAATAAATCGTCAAATGAAAGATTTGGAAGCATCTAGTTCCAAGAATGTTGAAGTGGAAGCCATGAATGATGAAATGAATGTAGATGGTGCAAATGTAGAGATGGTGAATATAGAAGAAAATGCAATTACAGAGACAAACCCAACTGTGTCTTCAACTTCAACTTTGAATGATAAGCAAACAACCTCAGGTGTGTCTTCAAATCCACCTCCCAATGATATGGAAAATGCACCTATTCAAACAATCTATCCAGGTATGTGTTCAAACCCAAGTTTTCATAATATTGATATTGCTTGTTTAGATGAAGCTGGATACACCATTGATGATATCAATAATATTAGGGTTGAAACAATGCAGAAACAAGAAAATGATGAAATTATATCTTATGAGAATGTAAATGAGAATGAAATCCCTCATATTGACGAAAATGATAATGAAATCCCTTTTACATTTGAAAATGAAAATGAAACCCCTTGTGTGAATGAAAATGAAACTCCTATGGATGAAGGTGAAAACGATTTTTTTACAATTGAAATAGATGTGCTAGATAACCTTCGTGGTAAAGTTTCTTCGAGACAAATTAGAAATTATGGAAATAAAATATATAAAATATTTTTTTATAGAAAGAAATTAGGATTCCAATGTCAACTCATGGTGCAATTGATGAGAATGTTGAAAATGAGAAAAGTGATGAAAAATTTAGGTGTTTTTGTAAAAATCAAAAAGAAGATGATTCCAGTAGAACAAGAGTCATATCTAGTGTTGCTAATGCTATTGATGTTGTGGTAGAAAAGTCAATTGAAGAAGATACAAGAATCGTACAAATGGAGTGCAATAACAAGCTGCTCTAGTTGATAAAACAACTTCAAATAAAAGAATGTGCAGATTAGTAAAATGTAGCAAGTAAATCCTAGAACTTTGATAAGAGTTGCTAAAAGAAGAGAAAGTATTGAAAAAGATCCTATTAATCAATGTTGGAGTTTTAGTGGTAGACTCCCAAGATCAGACATGAAATTAACTAATGAAATTAAATATTTAATCCATAAATTTTGGCATGATAATACAAGAGTATCACCTAACATTAGAGATGTCTTACAATTAAGGGTGGGTTCCAAAATTCGTGAACCTCATCCAAAGCATCTCTTAGATATGACTCAAAGCCCAGATTATATAAAAAAAAATTAAGATGCTTCAATCTTACCATTGAATAACATAAGTCAAAGATCATTCAAAAGGAGTGTAAACCTTGGTATGTTAAATTAATAAGCAACAAATCTCTTGTTGTTGTAAGACTCATGTACAATTTCATTATTATTATGATATATTTCGATATATCTGATGCACTTTTCATACTAACCAAATTTATCTTGAGGACATTTGTGGCATTAATATGCCACTTGAAAGAATCAAAGATTTTATAGCAAGTTTTTTTTGTGATCCCTCTTTAAATGAAAACTCATTTTTTTTTAAAAGCATGCATTTCTAGAGAATGCGATAGATGTGGTAACTTTTCATTATTAGGAGAATGTATGCATGAAAGTAGTTTAGATGAATTTGGACAACAATTAGTGGATGTAAAAAAAATAAAAAATGTTGAGTATTTTTTAAAAGATGGAAAATTTGGAAAACGTGTTGAGCTAATTGTGGAAAAAGTTAGTGTACATGCTTTTATTAATGAATTTAAAGATAAGTTTGTACCTAAATATGTTCAACACTAGATCATAATGCTCATTGGCTTGATAATCAATTTCTTTTATGTAAAAACACATTCCCAATTGGAAGCATATTGTCAGTTGTTGGTTTTGCTAAAAAATATACTCTTGCTCCACAAAAAGAAATTCAATCACAGTATTATAATTCAATGCAAGTAGATATATTTGTTCACATTGTTTATAGACATGCAGAAGATAGTACAGAAGATAATAGAAAAAAATTGAGAGAGTACCATTTTTATGTAAGTGATAATCGATTACATTCATCTGAGTTTGTACAATATTGTTTTGATATATTTTATAAAAAATTAAAAGAGAGAGGAATTCAAATGCTAGAACATCTCATATGGTCAGATAATTGCACGAGTTAATTCAAAAATGCTAGAATGTTTTATTGGTTATGTAGAGTTCATAAGGAAAATAATATCCAACGCATATGGAGTTTTTTTGAAGCTAGTCATGGTAAGGGAGAACACGATGGAGTAGGTGCATGTGTGAAAAGAGCTCTTGCTAGAGAGCAACTAAAATTTGAGGATGTTGCAAAAATTTAGAGATGCATGTGCAATTGTAGATTGGTGCAATACCAAATTTTCTACAAGAACAAGTCAGAGCTCAATAATTCGACGCTTCTTTTGGTTAGTTGAAGAAAATGATATTTTTTCTTGACAAGATTGTGAAACAATTAATGGATCTACAAAATGGCATTTGTTTAAGAGTTAAAATGCAAACACATGGACAATATGGACAAGGGAGTTGGCATGTTTTTGTCAATTTTGTATTGCAGGTGATTGGGAGGCATGTGAAAATATGGAATGGGTCGAACAATGGCAACAAAGAGCCTTAATGCCTAAATCGACAAATGTTCAACATGGAATGATAATTGAAGATAATCAAGTGTTTGCATCAGATGATTATGATCGTGTTTCAGATCTTGTACAAAAAGGTACATTATTTATTGAGTTGAATTTTGTATGTATGGATGTTTATATGTGAATTAAATATAGGTCACTTTTTATTGAATTTTGTATTTATTTTTGCAAGACATGTGTATGTTGTTGTTGCACCTGAGGGGAATGAAGAGGAGACAGATTATTGGTTGGCTAGATGTGTTGAGAGAAAACATAAGTTGGCACATCCTAGAGTGGATGATGACAACCATGAGTATCCAACTGGTTCAGTGGTTGTTGTTGGCACTTGGTTTCAAAAATATTTGATGAGAAAGAATGGCTTGCCTAAATTTGAAGATTATGAAAGACACAAGAAGATTATACATTATTCACATTTGATTTTAGCAACCAATATAAAAATAGTTAGATATCAAGGGAGGCTTGCTAATAAAGTTTTATAGGAACTTTCAATGGATGATCACGAGACTATCATAGATGCATTAAAAAAGAGAGAGGATGTAGATGGTACAACAGAGTAAATAAATATTGGTAAGTATATCTAGTTGTTTATATAGTTAATTGATATATATATATATATGTATATATATATTTGTATTTAATCATTTTCTAATTAAAGTTTTATATCATTTTTTGTTTCAGGTCCCCCAAAATTAGATACTTTACTAACAAGAGAGGAGATGCACATATATTACAATGGAATTCAAATATAGAGATAGGTAACTATATATAGTTCTAGATACATTTAATTGATAGTATAAATTCATTATCTCAACTCCCCTTAATCCACCCTCTTGCATCCCTTCAAGTCATTCTATCAACTCCACTTAATCCACCCTCTTTCATCCCGTTAAGCCACCCTCTTAAAGCACCCTTAAGTCATATCCTCTTACATCCCTGTAATCCATAATCTTGCATTCCTTAAGTCACTCTCATAATTCCCCTTAAGCCATCCTCTTAGGGCCTGTTAATCCATATTGTAAGGTTCATGAAATGCATCCCCTTAATCCACTATCTTACATCCCTTTAATCCATTCTATCAACTCCCCTTAATCCACCCTCTTACATCCCTTATTCACTCTCTTTGCATCCTTTGAGTCATTTTATCAGCTCATAATCCACCCTCTTACATCCGCCATCTTCCTGCATTCCTCTTCCTTCCATATTCCATTCCTGTTTTCCCTTCCATCCATCCATTCCCATGTCCACATCCACCATTCCACTCTCCCATCCTTTTATTTATCCACTCCCACATAATCCACCCCTCTTACATCCCTTAATCCACTCTCTTTACATCCTTTGAGTCATTCTCGGCTCCCCACATCCCTTAATCCACTCTCACCCATCCCTTTGAGTCATTTCCGCTCCCTTAATTGTCTACATCCCACTTGGCTTCCATCCTCTTAAGGACTCTCATAATTCCCTTAAGCCATCCTCTTAGAGACTATTAGCCATCCATATTGTAAGGTTCACATACATCCCCTTAATCACTATCTTACATCCCTTTTGTCCATTTCATCGCTCATAATCCACCCTCTTACATCCCTTAATCCACTCCTCTTACATCCCTTTGAGTCATTTTGCTCACATAATCCATCCTCTTACATCCCCTTAAGTAATATTAAAGGGAGGCTCTCATAATTTCCCTTAAGCCATCCTCTTAGGACACATTGCATTACATATCCTAGGGTTCATAAGATGCATCCTCTTAAACCATCCTCTTAACTCCCCTTAATCCATTCTCTTAAGACCCCCCTTAAGCTATATATCCTCTTAGGTCCCCTTAATCCATCCTATGGAAAACATCTTTTGAATTTGTATGGAATTTACTATACACTATTCTTTTCTCGCATGAATTTTTTTCTTAAATGACTCATAAAAATTGTAGTTACTTACATTAATTATTTTTGCAGGTTCTCATCAAGTTGATCTACAAAGTGATTGTTGAACTGAAAAAATTATTTTATCGAGAGACTATGTAAATGTCAATTTTTGGTCTTCACCTAAAAGTTGATAAGTTTTAATTGTATGTACATGCACATATATGTTTCATCATATTATATAGTTGTAATAAACATCTTGATATACATTATATATGTTTGTTCAATGTCACTTTTTAAATATCTTGTTCCAATTTTATAGATTATACATTTCGTGTCTTGTATTTACCACATTTTATATAATTATTCAATTGTATAGATTATACATTTTATACATACAAGGAGAGTTTTTTTGTTTACTGATTCAAATATTTGCTATCTAATTATAAAATAGTTAAAGTTACCTGCCCTTAATTTATTATGAATATGATCTAAACTATTTAAGGAATGTTTTAATTTGTCACCTAACCATGTGATAAATTATATATATATAATTAAATTTGATTCTAGATAAGAATTTATATAGTGCATGTAATACTTGAAAATTAGATAAAATATAAATAGTCTAATGTATGAGTGCATATAATCATGAAAATGAACATAACAAGATATCATAATTGAGTGCATATAATCATCATATTAAAGTCAACTGGTATAAATAAACACAAATATGATAATAACATGTTCAAAGTAAAACTAGAGATAGATAGTCCATAGAATTTATATGTCAAGTCCAACACATATATTTAAATAAAACTAGAGATCTATAGTCCATAAAATATAAAGCCATTTAACTTTTAGGCTAATCAGTCAAATCAAGTCTCCTCTTTGTTCCATGTTGAATAGATGTACCCGCATCATGCTATAAAAGAGTACAAGAAACTTGAAATGAGATTTAAATTTATTTAGAAATTTTGATATAATTAAACATATTTAAACTTGAAAATATAAACTTTTAGATACAAATAAATTTAATTAAATATGTAGTATTTATATAGTAAAAATGATTTCTAGTATGCATAAATTACCATATGATCATGTGAATCTGTAACTGGCACATTTTCTTCAACGGGTAGCATAATTGTCACTTGAGAAGATGCAAATACCTAATCTACTATATCCTACATATTCATATAAAGCAAACAATATGTGAAAACCTCGAATATATATATATATATATATATATATATTTAAAATTTCCGTAAAAATTGTATAGGAGATTTAAAGTAAAGATTACAACCTCGAATGATATGACCTCATAATCATGCACTTGAGATTTCCCATGCATAAATGCCAATTATGTCTCAGGTGCGTGGCCTGCCATGGGTATCTCATGAAATCCCTGCATATAGATGTACAACAGTTCGTATAGATGATTGACACATGTGTATGTAAATGAAAAATTTAATTAGATCTATGATGTCTATTTAATTTAAACTTAACAAACTTTTGAAAGCATGCACCTGAGCTGATGATGTCTCAGGAGCGTTCACCACTGTAACTTGTGGTTGGTCAGTACTAGGTATTGTATGACCTCCCTGCATCTAGATATAATATATCAATTCACACATGTGTACAAATTCAAATTAAATTAGATATATATCCACACAAATTATTTAATATATATTGGTTCAAGTACCTGTCCAAAAGGTGAGCCCAGATCTACAGCACTCGACATATGCACATGATGATCATATTGAATTTCAGGCATCACGTGATCATGCGTCTACACCAAACACTTATTGAATTAATATTATATTATATATATAGTTTGATGTTATTATTTACATGAATTTTTCATATTTCAAACTTGAATTAAATTTAAGTTCAAAATATGAACATACCTGTGTAGGACGATCCTCAGAATATAGTAAATTCAGGTATGACCCCGTCGTTGAGGATCGACACGTGCTCCTAGTCTATGTTGGGGCATGCCACGCCCAACTCCCTGAAATGACCTCATATCAAAATAGTTGGGTTTTTTACCCAACTCAAACTCAGCCTATAACTTTCTCAAAAAGTATAAGGGAACCTCATTGTTTCCATGTGGTGGAGTATCAAACACCATCCACCATCTATCCCAAAAATGCGCAGCTATCTACAGGTGCCTACAACATAAAATTGAAATTCATTTTTTCGTGGGCGGAATGGGTTGGTTTGTATGAGGATTAATAAAATATTGGCACATGGCTTTTTTGGTAATTTTCAAGTCATTGATTTCTTTATATGACAATCCATCCGCATAGAATTGTCTCCTCTCTTCTCTCCATTGATGGAACCTAACTAGGTCTGCATCAATAGATCGAATAGAATTGACAATAGTTTGCATCGTAGATGCAAACCATGCGAGATGGGGAGGGAATCTAGGCTCATTTTTTATGAGATCTATATTTCCTTGAATGACAATGAGGTTTGCTCGGATATTCTCTCTTAATTGATCTTCATCAACTACAGGAGGGGTTGGGGGGTTAGGCGGTGGAGAATGTGGAGGTGTGTTAGGGTTATGCTCATGTGGTGGATTGGGATGTATGGGATCTAAAGGAATTTCTTGATTGGGCATAAAGTCTCTAAATTAAACAATAGATCCATGTGAGCAATGATATGGCAACTGCATGTTAAACAATTAAAAAATATATATCAACAAACTAAGTAAATAATGCACACAATTTGAAAGTTATTTAAAAATCACATTGAACATGCACAAATTCAAAATATATTTCATTTGAAGACCATTTGATTTATAACATTATAAAATCCATAACATTAAAAATTCATAGCATGTATACACATTAAATTGAGTCCAGTGTGGGGTTGTTAATATGAAGGGTAGATTTATGAAATTATGGGGTTTTATTAAAATTTATTTAATCTCATTCATTATTTTCAAATAATACTAAAGATAAGAATGAAAAATTAATAGAAGACATTGAAAGGGACACATAGATATATTCACCAAATTTATCCCCTTAAGAAATGTCAAATTCCCCCTTACGACATCGCTTTATGGTTTAGGGTATAGGATGGCTTAAGGGTATCTATATGTAGTAAGGTCCTAGGAAAAAATGGTCCATGGCTTAAGGGAATAAACTTTGGTGAAGTTGCCTAAGGCAACCAAATTTCATTAAACTACTAAACATACAAGTATTTCCACATCGATCTTTCAAGGAAAATATTATATGAAGCAATATAAAAAAAATAGAATCTTTTGGCATGTAAACAACACTTATAAAGGAAAAAAGAGAGAAATAAGAATATATGCAACTATAAGAAGGAAAGAGATATAAATATACTTTATGAATCCTATCTCAAGAATAACTATCCTCTAATTTACCACAAAACTCAATGCATTGTTAGATGATTTATGGTTTAATATACTCATAGGGATTCTATAGAATACAACAATGATATCAAAAATCCTAATCCTATTAAAAAAAGGATAGAATAACTCTATAAAATGCATTGCATACATCTTCTACCCCAAGAATCCAATATATAGACAAGGATTCCTCGGAAATAATAAAATGGCAACACCACAGTCACTAATAATGCATGAAAATACTATGGTAAGTAATTTATTATGACTCTCACATGTGTTGACCCATCCTAAAATAGATAATAACTCTTACACAATCTCTTTATTTCAACTTCACTATACAAGTTGGCCTAAGTAACTCTCAAGAACTCATCTAAGAGACACAAGATCTCTAGATAGTGGGACAAAGTAGTTAAGAAGAAATTATAAGTTTGGGCATTAATATTAAATTTCAACTTATTCATTATTTTAAAGAATACTAAAGAGGAACGAAAATTAACAGAATATATCTGAAGGACATAGATATACAGCATACAACAAAGATAATGATTCTATCACTAAATTTTAAGAGAACTTTTGATCCCCTTAAGAAATGTCATTAGGACCCCTAAGACATTGATTACCTAAAGATGGACGCTTATGGGATCTATGTCTAGTATGTGGACTAGGAAAATATTCATACTATAATAAATGGTGAGTTTGATATAACCAACTTGACTTAAGGTCCATAACAAATGAATGCTAAATAGCATGAGGTTGATATAAGACACACACTGAACTGACTGTCTTAAGGATTAAAAGAAGAGGAGATCTAAACCTCAACCCTAAACCCTAAACCATAGACCCAATTTTTTTTCTAATCATATATTTTTTGAAATGTTTCTATGACATAGATTCTTCCTTTGAATATTTATATAAATTCTAGACGTGCATGGATTTTCAAAAAAAGAACCTAACTGCCACTAAGTGAGGAATCAATTAATCAATTCAATAAATAAATAATCTTAGAAAATAAACCTTTGGTTATAGAATTGAAAGGAAACCAAATTTAATTGTAAAGTCCTACAACAAAATGAATGCTAAATTAGGGTTTAGGGTTTAGATTTAGATATTTGATGACATGAAAACATATAGAAGACACATGAATAAATTTTTACAAGTAAATGAGAAACCCTACCACCTAAGCTTAGTGCTTTGAATAAAATATGTGACATTCTAGGAATAGCTTCAATATATCAACAATTAGGAATTTTAGATTTCAATTATAAGTAAGTTGTTGAGTTATGATGGATTTTGAACCTATTTGGACCTCTAAGCACTCTTGGATGATTTAAAAAGGAAGAGGAGATCTAAACCCTAAACTACAAGTTTCTCAAAAAAGTAATTTGAATTAAATTCCAAATTGAAATGTTCATGCTACAAGTTAGCTTTGATACACTAGTTTAAAGAAATTACAACATTTAGTTTTCCTAATCTAGAACAATGCCACTACACAGGAGAGTTAAAATAGGAATTAGATTACACACTTGTCCTATTGATCTTATGAATAACATCCTATAAATTAAGGCTTAAATATGATCATAATACATCCTTACATAATTCACAAAGGGTGTCATCCAAATAAGAGAAATGGGTAGAAATCATTCATGTTTCACATTTTAATATTTATTTGATTTAATATCATTTATGTGTCTAGCTTTATCCATATTGCACATAGTCTATCTATAGCCCATTTTAGTTTTACGTAAATTAGGGTAAATAGTCCATTTTACGTTTACGTAAATTAGGGTAAATAGGGTTTTAGGTTTATGTTTTAGGGTTTATGTCCAAAGATTAACCTATGTAAATTTTGTAACCTAGGGTTTCTAGAGTTTTGAAATTTCTAAGTTTTAAATGTGTTCAATTTAGGTTTAGCTTTTATGGTTTTCAATTTACAATTTAAATTTCTTTGTTTCATTGACGTTTTTGGTTTTTTAAATGCAATTAAAAACAATAAAACATTGAACTAAAATACACTAAACAAACAAAAATTGAATACTAATTAAAAAACAAAAAAAGATATAAAGCAAAAAAAATGAAGAATTCAACTAACCTGGAGGGCGACGAGGTCGCTAGTGCCTATAGGAGGAGGTAAACAAAATCGGCCTCTAAATGTGTACATGCCCTTTCTCCTTCTCTCCAACTAAGAACAGAAAACAACCATATCTAAAAAACCTTCTTGAAACATCGACAGCCAAAACGATGCGCTGGCGTAAACGCTATCATAACGCGACAAGTAGCTCTAGGTCTGCACTGTCCCAACGACACGATTTGGATCCGTGTCAGCACCGATCCGTAGCGGTACACATTATTTGAAAATGCATGCTTATTTGAAAAACGGGGTACGCTTTAAAATTTTTTTCCCATCACCCAATCTCTTGCTTTACCACACCAAGTACCATCAAAGCAACATAATTTTAATTATGTGACTAAAAAATTCACCTCACTCATACCACAGATGTTAACTCAAACATGCATTACCTTGCCTCCTATTAAAACTCATGATCCTAATAAACCTTTTCCTTCGAACTTTAGATTAAATTCCTATTTCCATTATCACCAACAAAATGGACATGGCATGGAACATTGTAAGCATCTTAAACATCTTGTGCAAGATCTCCTTGATTCCAGTCGACTTCAAATTGGAGGTGTTAATGATCAATGAAATAAGTCCATTTCCCCTCCCAGCCAAAACCTACAAATATTTACCAACCCTATGCCTAATCATAATATTTCATTTGTCAAAGCTAGTGAAACTACAAAGAATGATGTGATGAGTGTTGACACAGATGACAAAAACAATGATACTATTCAACAAGATCCCATAGATATTGATGAAAAAGGTCCTACAAATGATATGGTTGGATTGATCGAAGTCATATTTCATAAGGTCCAAACTAAAAATCCTATTGACATTGCTTTCTCATCTAAAGATATACTTAAACACACACCTGATGGTCGTCTTTACATAGTTGTCTGAATCTATGTAAAGCCCACTAATGGGATATTAATAGATCTCATTTGTGGAGAGAATTTGATCATGGAAGAATTATTATTTGTGCATGAGCTCTATCAAGAAACATATGATAAACTTAAATCATGGATAAAGACATATAATTATTTTTCTTTCCCTACGATGGGATTGATCACTTTAAGTCCTTACAAGTAGGACCAAAAACATTAGATGTCTCATTCTCCATCATCTCAATGTTGGATCAATTTTGTGTGAAGCTTAGTTAGCTATGGCTACACTCCATAGAAGTTGTCCCATCAGTCATGCATAAATTCTTAAAGTTTCCCTTTGACAATGAAATTTTTACTTTCGATTATAGTGGGATTAACCCCTTGTCTTCCTATGGAAAATTTTGAGTAGATTTCTTTTGGCATGAGCCTATGGAACCTATTAAGCATTGTGAACACTTATTTTCCAAGTCCTACCAAAAATTAAAGGCAAAATGCATAGTGAAACTATCCCTTGAAAAACATGCCTCACCTTATGGCCGAGCTTACAATCCTTGAAAAAACCATGATTGAGCCTAAAGAAATTCCAAACAACCAAGAACAACCTAAGACAGATCCTTTTCCTATTTCCTACAAATACCAAGAGATAATGAAAACAATCTTGTCATGCCTCCTAAAATAAAACAACTTTACAAATCTAAAGAGAAAGTGGTTGAACAATCTTCCATTGTTCCTTCAATTCCTCCCCTTAGGGAAGAAAAGAAACCTATGGTTGATCAACCCACCCCTACACAAACACAACTTGAAATTTGTGCCATAGAAAAATGGCCCCTTGTCATTTGCATGGTCTTTTAGGTCTTGTTTCATGGTGTTGGAACTATGTTGCTCTAATTTTATGTTGCAACATGTCTTTAACATGCATATTTAGGTACTAAAATTCAAATAATGATGTCTTGTGAAGGTGTTGTGAAGTTTTGTGAGACATTTCTACATTCTTCTAGATGCTATTCATTACAATTCACCTAAAAATTACCTTTTTAAACATCATCAAGTCCTATTTTAAAGTGTTGTAAAGTCTTGTAACAATATTTCACACTTTCCTAGGCATAACTTCACTATTTACCTCTTCTTATGACTTAATTGACCCCTTTATGCCCTCATATGCTTTAATTAAGTGTATTTTTGGATATTATCCCAACAATAAAAATTAAATGAAACTTAATTCTCGACACTTTTTTTTAGGTCTTAGGTGCGACCCATTCACCAAGGGTGGAGAATGAGTCCCCCTTAGACCCAAATTCCAAATATTATAAATTTCTTTTCAAGATTTTATTAAAAATCATTTGGTGTCAGCCTGTGATGAGGTATGAATGGGAAACTACGATACAAGATTGTATAAATAGTAATTTTTCATCTCATTTTACATCTCCTATAATCTCATTCATTCAAGCAACCTCATACAAGCATTCAAGCATTTTACAACATCTTTTCAAGCAACATTCAAGCACGTTGAAGCATCCATTGACATTAATTTAGACTTCAATTATCAAGGGTTCGGTGAGTTAATAGCATTTGCATGTTGTTAGTTTATCTTTCCTTTACATTTCATTATTCTATTAAGGGTTTGATTAGTTCAAGTGGGATTTGACCAAGGAAAACCCCTATTTGCTAACCCTCAACCATTTTTTCCTCTTGCATGTGTGTTTGTAGACTTAGGTATGAAAATTTATCAAGCATTTATGTGTTGAAAAGTGGAAAGAAAAGTCAATTAGGTGTTTCAAGTCAACTTAAGTATATTTCAAGCTTGAAGAGAGTTTTCTATCTGTTTCCCACATAACTGACTTTGGCAACCCGACAAGCAGACATTTCCACATATGGTGTTGCAGAGTTGTCTTTGGATTTTTTAGAATTTTGGGAGAGGACCGATTTTCCATCAATGGCAAATGAGTCCCACTTTAGGATGGAAAATCTGAGTTTTGTCAAATTTGGGATCCCAACTAATAAAAACTAGTTCCCGACATTGTTTTACATGGAGGAGGACTAATTCGCCACCTTGGGTGAATGAGTCCCACTGTGAAAAATTAGTAATTTTCATTAGCATCCATAACACTCTAGAATCATGACAATTCATCTAGGTGCACTTAGATTCATCCTTATACTTTTTGTTTTGCATTATTTCTTCATTTACATAGTTGTTTGCATATCACAATGTGTTTTCAAAAATAGCTTAAATTGCACTTTTGCATTCATTTTCATTCATTTAGATCAGTTAATTGCATTTATTTTACTTCATTTATAAATAAAAACATCACATATAACATTAATTGAATGAACCCCATACATTTTTGGGTCCTATCTCTCTCCTTTAAGGTGAAAAACCCTAGAAGAGCTAGAGTTGTCCATAGTGACCCAAAAATCTATAGTTCATTTTGGTGAACCTGACCTTTGAACACTTTAGATTTATGATTTGGGTTTGTGCAAGATCATGATGGGCCAAAAAGTGAAGATATGTAAGTGATATGATGGCCCATGTGGCTGATGACCTTTTTTTACCCAAAATTGATGAAACGAATAGGGTTTTTAAAGGAGATTCTCAGCTTTCCACAAATATAAATTGTTCTTTACTTTGAATTTAATAAATAATTATTATTCAATTTCTATTTGAATTATGACTAAATTCATGATTGATAGGTTGATTGAAAAAAATCTATAGCTTTCAAATGGTATCACATTTTTTGAATTTGAAACATGCATCACATTCTATGCTTTGCATACTAAAGGATTTAAAAAAAAAAAAAAAATCATGAAGTTTTGACCAAGTTAAGTTGGTTAGACATACGAGTTTTTTATATTTTTTAAAAGTTGTAATAAAAAATTCATAATTAATTATTTACTTTGAAAAAAATTACAAAAAAATATGCATCATATCGGGACATGAGTCCTCTATTTCTATCTAAAATATTATAAAGCATTTGCATGTTGTTATTTTATCTTTCCTTTACATTTCATTATTTTAGTAAGGATTTCATTACTTCAAGTGGGGTTTGACCAAGGAGAACCCCTATTTGCTTCAACCATTTTTCCCTCTTGCATGTGTGTTTGCAGACTTAGGTATGCAAATTTATCAAGCATTTAAGTGTTGAAAAGTGGAAAGAAAATTCAATTAAGTGTTTCAAATCAAATTAAGTATATTTCAAGCTTGAAGATATTTTTCTATCTGTTTCCCATAGAACTGACTTCAACAACCCGACAAGTAGAAATTTCCAGATCTGGTGTTGTAGAGTTGTCTTCTAATTTTCCAAAATTTTGGGAGAGGACTGATTCGCCATCGGTGGCGAATGAGTCCCACCTTAGGACAGAAAATATTAGTTTTTTCAGATTCTGGATCCTGACTATTAGAAACCAGTTCCCAACACTATTTTACTAGGAGGAGGACTAATTCACCACCCTGGGTGAATGAATCCCACTGTGAAAAATTAGTAATTTTCATCAGCATCCAGAACACTCCAGAATCATCACAATTCATCCAGGTGCACTCAGATTCATCCTTGTACTTTCTATTTTGCATTATTTCTTCATTTACATAGTTATTTGCATATCACAATGTGTTTTCAAACATAGCTGAAATTGCACTTTTGCATTTGTTTTCATTCATTTAGATCAGTTAATTGCATTTATTTTACTTCATTTAGGCATAACAACATCACACATAATATTAATTGAATGAACCCCATGCATTTTTGTGTCCTATCTCTCTCCTTTTAGGTGGAAAACCTAGAAGAGCTAGAGTTGTCCATAGTGACCCAAAAATCTACGGTTCAAAATTCATACTAGAATAAATAGACATGCTAGAGAGTGTAGGAACATGCATTGTGCTCTTGGTTGAAGGTTAAATGAAGAAAAAAACAAAGAAAATCAAAATACAAACTTGACTGAAGCAATGAACAATGAATCTCCCCTTTCTTCGAAACAAAAAGATCATATAGCACACCCACAACAAGAGCTAAATCCTTCTTAGGACATTATCATTCAACCTCCTATTGTGATTAACTTAGATGTCGATGAAGAGATCACTAAAGTTGATGAGGAGTTGCATAATGAATTGAGTACATTGTTTTCCTCTTCTATCAGCTTCAACGATAATTCTACTCAAAAGAGTGTCAAAATTGGTAATGACCCTAGTTTGGCACTTGCTATTGTCCCTTTGGCTATATTTTTTTCTTCCACATACAATGAACATGATTGGGATGCGGACGAGGTTGACTCGCATCTTCCTAACGAGTCTTTTACATTTTTCTTTTGTGTGATTGCATGTGTGTAATCTGATCCCCCATGACATTTTGTTTGATGTATCTCTCTCTCTGTGATATTCCTCTATTTCTACCTACATTTTTCTTTATATCGTAAATCTTTGGATTTTCCTTTTTATCATTTCTTTTTCTTATTTTTTCCTTTTGGGGATGACGCAAGGCATCGAGACACTCATTTCTCTTCCATGTTGACCCAAAAGTTTTTCCTTTTTATCTTTTTTATTTGTCTTGTGTTTTCATTTTGGGGATGATGCAAGGCATCGAGACACTCATGTCTCTTTCATGTTGACCTAAAAAAAATTTCTTTATTTTCACTCTCTTTATGTTATTCTTCTTGTTCTATGAGTATTTGGGGAATGATGGCAATTCTAGCCTCTCTAAAAATATTGTAGCAAGAACATACTAACCCCAAATCCATGGATCCCTCATGTGCTTGGAGATTCATTTTGGAGGAAACCCCTCTTTCCCTTTTCATGATGTAGCTTTATTTGGAAACATATAACTTGGGATAGGGCTTTCCAAGTTAGCTCTCATGTCTTCTTTATTGTTAGCATTTATCATTTGCTACTTTAAAGTAATTGCCCACAACATGGTGTTTAGCAATTTCTTTAAAGTGGGGGCATACATTGGTATTATTCTTTTGCATTTCATGTTTCATGGTGTAATCTTCTTACTTCATGCACGATGTTTCTTTCACTTTGTGGTGACATTGGGTGTGATGTCCTTCAAGAGCATGATCTCTCTTAGCATAGTATATTCCTCTTAGTGGCTTGATGTGACACATTGTATCCCGTAAGTTGTGAATCTTATATTCTTTGATTGCTCCTCTCTTTGAGACATTAGGCATAATGTTCCCTAAGTTAAAGACCTTACATGAACTAAGAAAAACTTCTTTGAACGTTCCCTATTGTTGCATTTATACTTTTTGTTATTTGACCACTTTGCATAACACACTTTTCATGCCATGGAGCCATCTTATTTGTTCATGAGTTTCAAGCATACAAAGTTTTGCTTGTCTCATGAAGCTTGAAGTTCACTGTTTTGTGGTTCCTTATCAAAGTTATCTAGAGGTATAGCTTTGGTCTGGTTGAAGGGTATGTACAGGATCATCATGGAAAAAATAGGCCCTTAAGTGGCAAAAAATTCATAAAAATCAGAGTTAGGCAGCTTGACGTAAAAATTTGAATAAGTTATCTATATTATTTCAAAAATATGTAAAAATAGAATCTGTAGAAAATTGAATGTAGTTTCTAAACTACTAGGGTTGTTTTAAAAAAAAAATCTATTTGGTAAAAATTTGAAATTTCAATGCAATAGTACTTAAATTTCGGGAAAAAATAAAAAGTAAGTGTTTGTCTGACCACCCTAACCACAATAAAATGATAATATTTTTTTATAATATTTTATAGATAAGTAGAGGACTCATGTCCCAATGTGATGCATATTTTTTGTAATTTTTTTCCAAGTAAATAATTAATTATGAATTTTTTATTACAAATTTTAAAAATATAAAAAACTTGCATGTCTGACCACCTTAACTTGGTCAAAACTTCATGAAATTCATTTTTTATTTTTTTAATCCTATAGTATGAAAATCATAGAATGTGACGCATATTTTGGATTCAGAAAATGTGATACCATTTGAAAGCTATAGATGTTTTTCAATCAGCCTATCAATTAGGACTTTAGTCATAATTTGAATAGAAAATGAATAATAATTACTTATTAAATTCAAAGTAAAGCATAATTTATATTGGAGGAAAGCTAAGAATCTCCTTTAAAAACCCTTTCCATGTCATCAATTTTGGGTATAAAAAAAGTCGTTAGCCACATACCCATCATATTGCCACTTTTTAGCCCATCATGATCCTACACATACCCTGAATGGGAAGTCGAACTTAGGCATGCATTTCACATAGAAACTTTCTTGTGTGTGAGAACATATAGGCCATGTGTGTTTGTGTCTCACCTCTTTGGATACTCACCTAACAAATAGCCTGAAGTTCTGATGCCTCAAAGTGAGTGTGCATTTTTTGAAAAATAGCCTAGATCTGATCCACATCGCCATAGACAAACAATTGAAGGGTATGTGCAGGATCATGGTGCGCCAAAAAGTGGCAATATTTGTAGGGTATGTGGCTGATGACTTTTTTCTCACCCAAAATTAATGAAATGAAAAGGGTTTTTAGAGGAGATT
The DNA here is from genome assembly GCA_007258455.2 of Sequoia sempervirens. Lineage (NCBI taxonomy): Eukaryota > Viridiplantae > Streptophyta > Pinopsida > Cupressales > Cupressaceae > Sequoia > Sequoia sempervirens. The sequence goes on from VDFB02105785.1 coordinate 564,792,666, forward strand.
CTCAGCTTTCCAAAAATATAAATTATGATTTAATTTGAATTTAATAAATTATTATTATTCATTTTCTATTAGGAATTAACTAAAGTCCCGACGATAGGCTGATTGAAAAACATCTATAACTTCAAACGGTATCATATTTTTTGAATCCAAAACATGCCACATTCTATGCTTCACATACTATAGGATTAAAAAAAAATTAAATTTCATGAAGTTTTGACAAGTTAAGGTGGTCAGACGAGTTTATATTTTCTAAAAGTTGTAATAAAAATCATATTAATTATTTACTTGGAAAAAATTACAAAAAAATATGCATCACATCCGACATGAGTCCTCTACTTATATATAAAATATTACAAAAAAATATTATCATTTTATTATGGTTAGTACAGACACCTACTTCTTATTTTTTCCTTGAAATTTAAGTACTACTGCATTGAAATTTCAAATTTTCACCAAATAGATTTTATTTATTTTTAAATAAACCTAGTATTTTAGAAACTACATTCAATTTTCTACAAATTCTATTCTTACATATTTTTGAAATAATATAGATAACTTATTCAAATATTTACGTCAAGTTTCCTAACACTGATTTTTCTGAATTTTTTGCCACTTAAGGGCCTGTTTTTTGCACGATGATCCTGCACATACCCTGAAGCTTGATCCAACCCTTTTGTTTTGTTTTTCCTTTTTATCTTTGGCAATGTATGCTTGTTCCTTTTATTTCTCCTGATATCATTTTTCATGTGTTTCCTTTTGTGCCTATGTTGTCTTGTCATGGGATCTTGATCCTGGGGGCTTGATCACCCCTCTTCATCATTTCCATCCTATCTTACTAACCTTTGTGTATTGGGACCCCTCTTGATGTGCATCGGTATACTTTAGTGTGGTTTTAAAGAAATTTCATCCTCACTAAAGTGGAGGCTAAATGCAATGTTGAAAAATGCCATCTGTGACATTTTCACACTTGTATGGGTCCTCTTTATATAATTGAGCCTAGTGATGCCTTGACTTAGTGTTGTAATGTGTTTAGCACACTCACATTAGGTCTTGGGGCCTTGTGAACTAAATGCACCTAATTGTACCTTATTTTAGGTGTTGTAAAGTGGTGTACCACACTTTCACACTAATCTAGGGTTTCCATTATTAATTAGTCTTCTTTATTCCTTATTTGGCCTTATTTTGCATCCACAAGCCTTAATTAATGCATCTTTCTAAGGATAATCCTAACATAAACCAACATCCAATCATAATTCATGGCTTTTTAGGTTGTTTTTCTTAGATTTAGTGATATGGGACTCATACACCACCTTGGAAATATGGGTCCCACCTAAGTTTTGGGGTCTTGATCCTAATTTCAAATGAATCTAAGAATTTTTGAAAAATGTGTCCCATAGTTAGACCTAATGGGACTCATACACCACTTCTAGTATATGAGTCTCATGTAGCCCAAAATTAATTTAATTCAAATTCTTGGTCGGATTTTATCTTCCTAAATATGATGTTGACTTGTAGTTTTTTTAATTTTGAGAAACTTGGCATAAACAAGTATAAATACAAGGTTATTTCACTCATTTTACACCTAGCAACTTGAGTATTCATACATTATAGAAAATTTGAGCATTCAAGAGTTCACAAGATCATTCTAGTGTTTACAAGAGAATTCAAGGGTTGATTATAAAGTGTTTTGGAGCATTATTCAATTATCAAGCATCATGTTGAAAAGTCATCATGTATCATGTTTGTTTTTGAGCTGACAATTGTGATATAGGGTTTCATGATTCAAGCTAGCATTCATTTCAAGATCTATTACATTATTGAGAAAGAGTCAAGATCTACATCCATTGGAGCCACTTTATACATGTTTGCAATAATTTATTACAAGGGTTTGGTGAGTTACAACATTACATTTTGTTCATTCATCATTCCTTTATCTCATTTGATTTCATTATAAGGTTTGATTACCAAAATAGGGTTTGACCAAGGAAAACCCCTTTCCACTAACAAAACAACATTTTCCCCCTCTTTAGTGTGTGATTTGCAGATTTAGGTTGAAGACCTTCTAAGGAGCAAGATTGGAAAGAGGTTGTTGAAGTTGCAAAGCCATTCAAGTTGTCACCTTACTTATAATATCATTATTGAACATTTATAGAGCAGAAACTTCACATTCAGATCTAGAAATCAAGTCAAGAAGGAAGAGCATGGATTGAAGAGTAGATTTAGGTCCTAATGTTTTGGAAAAAACCAAACTAGACTGATATTCCACTTCTAGCATATGAGTCCCAGAACAGTGAAATGTGTAGTTTTCACGAGTTCCAGACATATTTCTACCATATTTTTGTTCCTACCCAAAAACCCTAATCTATGACATAATCACCCAAACTAGCATATGAGTCCTAGCAGACATTAATCTCAACATATTCAACATTTGAAGTCTTCATCCAAGCCTCTACATATTTCTAGGTGCCCACCTCTGATCTCCCAACTTTCTATTCTAATTTACATGCATTTTTAGGTCATTTAGTTAAGTTTTGCATTGCACTAGATTTTAGACACTAGGTCTTGCATGTTATTAGTCTTTCCAAGCCCTAGGTTGGTCGTGAACTCCTCTTTAGTTTCTAATCAAAACCTAGGACACCCTGTTGGAAGATCTCTTTCTCCTACTTCATCCTTGGATTGAGATCTCCAGGGTTTTCTTGAATGAGAGTGAACAAGATTGTTGTTCTATGTCTTAAACCATAAGCAACAACAATTTCATACCTTTCAATCCATAGAAGATGCTTGTTCTTGTTGTGATTGAGGTTTAATATTTTCTTGTCTCAAAAAAAGTGGAGGATCATCATGCATTGCTTGAGGTAAGTTTGGGTTTTGATTTTCTATGTTTTGATTTTTTTCTTTTTCTTGCAACAAACAAGTGCAATAGCACGACATCTATGCCTACGCTCTCTAGAATTTTGGTTTCTTTTTGTTCATTTTTCAAGTTGCAATTGTGTAGGAGTGGGTTTATCAATCATGGGTTTCTTTTCTTCCCTTAAGGGAGGAACAAAACAAACCATGGGAGGTTGTTCAACAACTTTCTCTTTAGCTTTATTATAAACTTGGTTGACTTTAAGAGGCACAATGAAACTTATTTGGTTATCTCGTGGGCTCTTATTAGAAATGGGTGGAGGATTTTCTATTGTTTGGTCTTGGTTAGGTGGAAGGGATTTTGGTTCCATCATTTTCTTATCAAGGATGGGAGGCTCAATCATGGGTTGAGGCATAATAGTAAGGGATAATTATTCTATGCACTTTACCTTAAAATTTTGATAATATTTTAAAACGAAGTCCTCATGAGGCTTAATAGGTTCCATAGGTTCAAGCCAAAAGAAATCTAATGAGAAATTCCCATGGGAAGACACATGATTAAAGCCACTATGATGACTAGTAAAGATATATTTTCCAAATGGAAACTTTAAACATTTATGTAGTACCGAAGAGATGACATTCATGGAGTGAAGCCATGGTTAGCCTAGATTCACATGAAATTGGTCCGACATCAGGATGATGGAGAATGAGACATTCATTTTTTTTTGTCCAACTTGTAAAGGAAGAGTTTCAAGCCTATCATCTAGGGAAAACAAAACCATTGTGTGTTTTTATCCATGCTTTCGATTGTTCATTGTTATCTTGATAAAGTTCATGCACAAAAAATAATTCTTCAATTATTACATTCTCTACATAGATGAGATCAAATAATATCCCATTAGTAGGCTTGTCATTGATTCTTCCAACTATGTAAAGAGAACCATTAGATGCATGTTTAAGCATGTCATTTTGAAAGAGAAAGAAATTTCAAGGGAAATATTGGTTAGGCCCTTATGAGGTTAAAATTCAATGATTCAAATCATACTATATACAAGATTATAATTCAAGTTGACATTATTCATGTATCAACATTCATCACATCATTCTTTTTTTCACTAGCTTTGACAAAGGAGATGTTATGATTTGGCATAGGATTAGTAAATATTTGCAAATTTTGGTTACGAGGTGCTACAGACTTATTACATTGATCATTAACACCAGCAATTTGAATGTGATTAAAATCAATGAGGTCTTGCACAATATGTTTAAGACGCTTACAATATTTCATATCATGCCCATTTTGTTTGTGGAAATGGCACAATGTGTTTTTTCTATAGTTTGGAGGTAAAGGCTTAGTACGATCAAGAGTTCTAATAGGAGGTAAGGAAATTAAGTTCTTGTTTAAGAGGTGCAACATGATGGAATGAAGGGTATCGAGCAAAGGTGTAAATTGTATATTCTTCTCCCCAAATGTAAATGGATTTGTTTTCTTTATAGCAGCCACTTGGGTGTCAACATGTTGATGAGGAGCATTGAGTTGTAAAAAGCCCTTATTTTTTCTCTTCAATGATTATTAGTTGGTTTGAGGCATGGATTCAAATTTTTCAAGATGGTTAGAGGGAGTTTTCTCTTCACGATTACTAACCAAATTCTGGTAATCATGAAGGGCAGTACACAATTGTGTGAAGGAGGGAAATTTCGTCATCCCAATATTATCTTGAAGTTTATTTTGCAAATTCTCAATGAACATTCATTGAAGATCAAGATCAACTTGAATCTTAATGTTGATTTGTGAATAAATAATTTGATAATGGATGATAAATTTAGTGACCTTTTCATCGTCTTTTTTCTTAGATATCATAAACTATGCTAAGGTCATCTTAGGACCCATGTGCACTTGGAAATGATTAAGGAAGGAATCAATAAGTTCATTAAATGAATGTATCAATTAAATTTTTCAATAAGGAAAAAAACCACTCCAAGGTAGCATTTTCAATGATATAGGAAGAGTTCAGCCAATATTTTATCCTCAAAAATGAAGTCACTACATAATGTTGTGTATGCAAAAACATGGCTAACAGGATATCCTTTCCCACCATATTTCTCAAATCTAGGAATCTTTATCCCTTGTGGCATTTATTTTCTCAATATCTCCAAGGATAATGGGTTTCTTTTGAAATATTATGAAGGATGTCCATTTCAATGATTTTGATTCAATGTAGCAATTTTTGTTGGAGGGATGAAACACTTTGCAAGATTTCGTTAAGGAAATGATCATTTTTTGTGTTGTGATATGGAGGTGAATAAGGTAGAAATGTATATGTGTTTGGAGGACAAGTGAAGTGTAAATTTGGGAGTGGAGATGGTTGAGGAATCCCAAGGTAGTGGAGAGGGATTCCCATTGGAAATACCCAAGGGAGTATGGAGATTGGTAGTGGGTTGTATGGTTGTAGTAACAGTTGGATTAGTGTATGGCAAAATATAGGTTATGGTTGTGGAAGAAGGAACTGAATTTCCACTTTGACTATAGCTATACACCAAATCTTGAGAAAAACTACTAATTATAGGGACACAGTTGGTAATGATGTTATTTAAGCTACACACAACTTCTATTCCTTGTCCATTATCAATTATTCTCCTCATGCTATCTATGATAGGAACCACATTACCAGCGTTCTATTCAAAACTCACAAAGTTTCACAATCTCTCTAACTCTTCATCCATTCTTCTTAGGTTCTCTTGAGGGACATTACCAACCCTTGATTCAACATTAGTCACATTAGTTGTTGGTAAGGAGGTCATTAGGAAATGAAGTTTCAAGGGTATGGTCCATAATAGGTTGACTAATATCAACACTATGAGTGAAAGAGTTAGAAAACCCAAGATCCATGGTGAATGATGTATTAAGGGATGACATGAGTATCGAACTACATCTCACTACATTATTCACAATAGGACAAAAATTTGTGAGGCTAATACAAGTTTCACAAACCCAAGGTGCACCCAAAATGGAGAATATGTAAAATGCAATCAAACGCCTTAGAATGTAAAGTGCAATGCAAGTATGTAAAAGAAATTTCTAGATTTAAAATAGGGTAACTTTCTGATTATACTATGTAAAAACCTAAAAATGATATATTTTTTAAATAAAAATTTAAATTCAAACCATACACTCCATTTGAAAAATTAACCTTAATATGAATAATTTCACAAAAATAGAAATTTTGGAAACTAAAACAACAAACTAAATGCAAGAACATAGAATGCAGAAATAGTGTTTTTGATGCTCAAAAATGAAAAAAAAGCCTTGATCGGGGACTCATTCATCCATGTGAAAATGGGTCTCACTTTAGGGTTTTGAAAACTTAATTTATAGATTTCTGAGTTAATTTTTATGCTTTTCATATTCTGATTTCAAACAAGAAGTTACAGTTTCAAAGTTCTAGAAAATCGGGTCTAATTGCAAGTGAAAAATAATGCTAAATGACAAGCAAAAAGACCTAATTTAAGCTTCAATTTTGATTCAATTTTCTTGTGTAAATGATTGATCATGCAATGCTATGTAAACACTAAGCAAAATGACTGATATTTTTTAATTTTCTAGGTTTTAAAGAATGCAAAATTTTAAACCTGAACCCCTAAATGAGATGCAAACTAATGCCAATAAACAACCCCAAATAAGATGCAAATAAATGCAATGCAATGCAAAGTAATGCAAATCCTAGATCTAGGATTTGAATGGACTATGGACAAAATTAGAAAATTTATGATGATCAAAAGTTGGGTTCACCAAAATGAAACAAAGAAAAATAGGTTATGTGTGAGAGGGGTGATCCAAAATTGGATTGATCAGCAATGGACCTATTTTTCTCTATTTCATTAGGAAATGAGATCCCCACAAAGAATTGACTAAAAACCCTTAGGTGAATCAACTCAATGTGAGAATATTCATATTTCCTTATTCTTTGAGGATGGGGGTTAGGTTCAAACAACACTTTTGGGAAAAAAACTAAAAATAGCAAATCAACATAATTATGCCAATTCAAAATTGAAATAACGATATGAAACTCAATGTTACCAGAACCAAAAAACTAATTGCAGACCTAAGAAGGCTAGAAAGGTGTTTACCAGTCACCAAAATTAACTTTCTGAAGGCTACTTGGGACTCATTTTCCCATGGGAAAAATGGTCTTTTGTCAAGGTTTTCAGAAATCTTTCAAGAGCCCTTGATGTTGATGTGTAGCTTCTAATTTGTCTAGGTTTCAGCATCAAAAAATTGGAAATTAAATCTATATGTTAGATTCCATGATTTGATGACAACTTTGACAACTTTTCCAATCTTGCACTTCAAGAGGTATTCAATCCTTTTTCAACCTAAATTCCCAATACATGCACAAGAGGGGAGAATTTATTTTTTTGGTGAATGGGGTTTTTCTTGGTCAAACCTAATTTTGGTAATCAAACCTTGAATTGAAATAAAGCATGAAAGAGGGAATGAACAATGAACAATGATATGCTACCACTCAACAAACCCGTGAATGAACCTTGGTAATGGATATCTTGGAAGTTCTGCAACTTGCATGAAATGGCTTCAATGGATCTGGATCTTGATACTTGAATTGATTCTTTGAATGCTTGAACTTGATCTTGAAACCTACATCACAATGTTAGCTCCAAAAATATACATGATGCAAGAATATTTTGACATGATGATTGAATCTTGAATGACACAATAAATCTCTGATAAATCTTCTCTTGAATGCTCTTGGTCATCAACTTTTCTATAGGAAAGCTTTCATCAAAATGCTAGGTGAAACTTAGTGAAATAGCCTTGTATTTATAGGTATGTATCCTTAACTTCCCAAAATTCAAATATTACAAGATGACATTGAAATATGGATTTGCAGACCTTAAAGTACCACCAAAAACTTATTTTAAATGTAGGTTCAAAGGCCTAGTGAGGACCCATTCGCTGATGGGTGAATGGGTTCTAGTCCCTATTCCTGGAACACACATTGCTCAAGGTAAAGTATTATGTTTTGGCGTTAATTATTGTCAAGTATCCTCTTTAGAAAATACAATTTATTAGGCTTGTAAATGAATAATAGTGCTTATTATGGAATAATTAAGCTCAATTTAATTAAGAGGGCCCAAAAAAGTGTGAAAATGTAAAGGAGTACATTTTTCAACACTAAATTAAGTCATTATTAAGTCCATTTTAATTAGGAGGGCCCAAACAAGTGTGAAAATGTAAAGAAATACATTTTTTTACACTACACATTATAATCTACAAGAAACTCTCATTATAATTTAACCTATCTCATCTCATAGAGATCCTATAACCATTTCTTAATTTTACCTCCATGTGAAGAACTTGTCTATAGAAATTTAGTATATATATATATGATATTATATAATATAGAATGCATATTTATTATATAATATATAATGTAATTAGAAAAATACATAAATATTTTTATATTAAATAATATATACAACTCTTCATATGTTAATATGCATCTTGTATTAATTTATATATAGGATATGAAATATTACCTCTATAATTAGAACATGCTTCTAAATACTCCACAATTTGAACTACATTATCAATTGCTCTATTGTTGGTAACATCCATATTTATTTATAAAAATGGAAACCAAGGTTAATAAATTGACAAAATATTTGAATTAGGTGAGGCTCACATGGGATAGCTATATTAGAAATCAATGCTTAGTAAATGATGTTTAAGCTCAACCCTATCAAATCGGCCCTATGCAATGATCTTCGAGTTAAAGATTATATCATGTCTAATTTAGGTTCATGTTATCTTGAATTTTTTAAGTCATTATTAGAAGAATCATTATATTTAAATTGTGTATTTTTCTCTCCTCAAATGTCTTATGTGGTTAAGAAGAGATGGATTAACAAATAGTTCAAACTATTTTTTATGGTATTTTTTCATGGCTTGATTTATTGATTTCATTTTATGTTGTGGTTGATGAGAAGATTTTCTTTTAGTGATATTTTAAATAATATTATTGTTATGAGACTGTTCTTCAAGCAATAGGAAGGAAAGAGAGAAGGAAAGTTCTATCATGGTTTTGTTTGATGCATTTTTCACGTTATATTACCTTTTCTGAAGTAGGATTTTCTGTAATTTTATATTTATTTTATTTTATTTAACAATGCTAAATTCAACCTTAAATTAGATCCCTAGTTTTTTCACTCTTCCTTTCTTATTCTCGCCCTAGACTAGTGATTTTATCATGTCTAATGAGAAAGCTCTATGTGTTCCCTTTAAAGTGGAGTTTCTTAGTTTACCCTTGTCAGACTAGTATTATATAACACCAACTGATGCATCTCCATAATTTTTTGTGTGTTGAGATAAATAGGTTCTTATTGAACTGAACCTAAAAGAGGTTCTTTATAGAAATGAATATATCTAAGGATTCAAAAGAAATAGAGCACATCTAAATTTAACAAATCAAATACTCAATGTGTTCTTTATTCAAATATTCCCTATAATCATTATCAATTTTAATATTTTGAGTGTATGGTATTCCCTCTGGCATATCCTCATACCAATCTTAGCTTTTAACCCACTTCTAAGTATCTACCTCTTGTAAGAAAGGGGTTGGTCTATAGTGGTGATTCAAAAAACCACAAACCATAGTAATAATGCACCACCAACTAAACCATTCCTAGGTTTTTGGGGTGAGTTCTCAAAGAATTAAATTATCATTTAGAAACCTCTAGATATAAGAAAATTTCTTATGATCATGGTGAGATGTTTTTTGAGGAAAACCTTTCTCAAGTGTAATTAGTAGTGTCACTTTTGGCATCTCAAAAAGATACTATTTATTGACATAGTTCCTCACCCCTACTTGCATAATAGGGATCCCACAACCCACCAAGGAATATGGAAGAAGGATAATATGTTCCTATAGTGTCATAAAATTGCACCCTTGCATAATGATACATAATGCCAATTCTCTAAAAAGGGTCGTGGAAGGATTAAATTAACTATGTTTAATATCTTTATGTTTCCCAACAAACATGCTTTTCCTATCCATAGTTTGGAATATTCTAATAGTTTATGGAGGAGAAGAGAGGTGAATTTGATCCAAGGGCCCACTTGAGTTGAATTGTAGGTGAACTTTCATTCAATAAGTTTAATGATTTTCATAATAATATTTAGATTTTAAATTTTCATAATTAGTTTACTGTAATTAATAAGGCAAGTAAAATAACCTATAGAATCTATGGAAAAATTATAGAATATATACTCTTGTTTAATTGAAAATTTAATATTAAACATATTACCTTGTATTTTTCTTAATTTACAAAGTTTCAAAATTCTTTCTATATACAACATTTTAATTCAAACCTTAGATTCCTAACTTACAAAACATAGAATATTAGTGGAATACCAGGAAGAATAAGTCTTTGGACTTACAAGATAAATGTATTTTTATGCAAGATTTAGCTATATTAGGATTATTATCAATTGATGGTGCTCAAAAATCACATTATAACCAAAAATAGCAAATAATAAATATTAAATTTTGATATTTCACTTATTATAAAATATGAATGAACTACATTAAAATATTATATAGCTTTGACAACTACATTGGAATTAAAATTTCATATGGATACTTGTAGAAATGACAAAAAAGACTAATATAATTTGACTAAGATCTACAACCAATGAAAATAAAATGCAACCATTACATAATATATCTCTGTAGCAAGAAGGGTTTCATTCTCTGACTCTGAAAATTGATTTTTTTATCTTCAAAACTTAAATTCAAACACAAGTGCTCAATTGGTTTCTAGAATAGGGGTTTATTTAGAGCAACACAAACACACACAATTTGATTATGGATAGGATAGGTTAAATTACACCTTGGGAAGCTATAGTGTGAAGAAATGATTAAATTACATTATGACACATGCTAGGGTGTTAGAAATAGAATAAAATAAAGGGATAGATTTTAGGGTTTGGATGTAGAAAAATAAAATGACTCATACCATGGGTTTCATCATAATGGCTTGAGCCATTCACATTCTAAATAAGATAGGTTTGAAAGTATAAAAATATAAAGGAGGAGCAAAGGAAGAATGGAAGACATGAAAAGGGGTGAAATTTTGAAAGTTTCACAAAAAAATGGAAAATAAAGTTGGAAGGAAAGACATATACTCAAGAGGGAAAAACATGAAAATATAGTACTAGGATAGACATAATATAAAAAAAAAAAAAGATAAAATAACCACAAATAAACATTAGCTAAACATAATAGATGATATATAAATCACCCTTGTCCAACAAGTGAAAAATTACATCAACTAAAACATATCCAAAAGCTTTAGTAACAAGAATCAGAGCTAGAGAAAGAAGGTAGGATTAATAGATAGAATGAAATAGTCCAAGAGGATGAAATTTCGAGCCATTAATAGTAATTCAAGATAAGGAATCAACAAACAATAATTGCATAGATTTTATGAAGAGGGGACCAAATCTAAGAGATTGGATCATTATAATGATAAATGACCACACAATTCATTTGTAAGCTTTAGTAAAATCAATATAATAGAAATACCATTCTACTAAGAATGTTTATCCCATTCTATTCATCCTCACACAAAAATTATATTATCTAGGATGAACTTAAAGTTAATAAAATTGGCTTTCTCAAGACGAATCAACTAAGGAAGCATAGGTATAAGTTTGAACAAGACCCAAAGACTTGGCAGTAGTTTAATAAGAAACTATTAGAAAGGTAATATAGTGCAAATGGAAAATTTCTTTCATATCTCAAGCTTTAGGTGAATTTAATTTTTCCCTTATTGATTAAATTTCTTTAATATTTAACATGATATTCTTCAAGATAAGCATTTTGATGCTATTCACCCATAATATCCCAAAAATGTTTATAGAATTCACAAGGAAATCCATCTACACCAGAGAACTTGTAATTGGATATAGAAACAAATGACTCCCTTAAAACATATTTAGTGAGACACTAATCACAAGTAATATTTTGAGAGTTAGAGACCTAGGAATGAACCACCTTAAGTAAATGATATAAAATAGTAGACAAAGTTGGAATAAAATCTTGAGTAGCAAAGACTTGCTCATAGTGGTAGACAAATTCCTATAGAAATTTAGGAAGCTCCTTGGGAACCTACTACCTCTCAATTTTCTTTATGCATCTAGATGTATGCCAAGCACATAATGCCTAAAAAAATTATTCAATACCATGCTTCTTATATTGATTTGGTTAAATTTTTCTTTTACTTGATCTCCCCTCTTGCTATGAGAGCATACACAACCTCCTTTTGGTGGTAAAGTCAAGCCACTTAAGATTAATTAGACAAATCAGATGATTGGACTTCCAAAGTGATAGTGTCTTGGAAAATATTTTAGGTAGTAGCCTCATAAGTGAGACAATGAAATTATGCCAAGTGATGCCAACAAATATAGAGAAAATAGGTAGTATGGGTTGTGACATCATTCCAAAAAAATAACTAGTCAATATCATGAATAGGTTGTGGCTTTGAATTCTAAAAAACTAGAAATTGTGTTAATGTTACATTATGATTGAGCATTGATGAGTTGAGAAAAATTGAGTCCTAATCACTTTGGGCTTGGTAATTTACTAATCAATATGACAGTGTATTGTAAAGTGGTTGGAAAGGATATTGTTAAATGAGTGGTCCATTGATAAGTAATAACAATGGTAAAATAAAATAAATTAGCTAATTGTGTGAACCCTAATCTAGATACCTGCAAAACAAAGAGAATAAACACCTCAAGTTAGATATTGCAAGCATAAACAAGGATTCCCCATGAAATCCATTTACAACTTCAAACTAGGAAAGAAAATAGCAAAGAACACAATGAAAATGATAAAATAAAGATTAAATCCTAATTAGATGTGCAAACTCATGATCCCATGGGGGAATTGGTGCCAATTTGATGTGAAAATTGGCCTTTTCCCAATTTCTAAGATGCAAGCTTCGAATGTTGAAGAGATTGATCCACTTTGTTGATGAAGAATGAAAACTCCAAGCCAAAAATCTACAAAACCTAGCTATGACTCAATGATAATGGATGGAATTCAAGAGATATTTGAGCATGGTAACTTTGCTTGGATTGTGGATGTTCAAATGAAGATATGAGCTCTTTATTTATAGAGTTCCAAGATGGATGAATGTCCAAATTTGAGCAATGTGGGACTAACATTCATCCAATGATATGATGCCACTTGTCAAGCTATGAATAGATGGAGGATGTGCAAGATTTGGGGTTTGTGCCAATAAATGCATAATATTTGAATTTCAAATTTGTTGAAATGACATGCAAGAGGGAAGGGAAAATACAATAAATGCCACTTGGCTCAAGGAAAAGGACATGTAAGAGATTTTAAATGCCTTGTTGGATGTACATGTTGACTTGGAATTTTTGAATTCAAATTGAGAGAATATTCCAAAAGATGCCTTGTGAGGAAAATAGAGATTTAATAAATGAATTAAATCTATTTTCATGTGCAACTTGCATTATCTAGAGGATGGGACATGAGATGAGATTAAATTAATCAAGGGTTAATTAATTTAATGAGAGAGGTTAGATGATGTGACCTATTTGACTCAAATTTATGGATTTATTCAAATCAAATAAGAGACGAATATGACAAGAAATTCATTAAATAGGATTTTGATTTATTTAATTAAAAGAGATGGTGTTAGATTAAATCAAATAAGGTTTTAATTTATTTAATTTAATGGATAGACTTTAGAGATTTAATCAAATAAATTGATTATTTAATTAAATAGGGATAATTAGATCAGATGGATTGATTTAATTAACAAAAGAGATTGACTTGATTAGATAAAATTATTTATTTAATTAAGAGATGAATATTGATGAATTTAATCAGATAGGGGAATTTGATTAAATAGTGAGACTGAGGGATGATTCAGGAAGAAACGATGTTAGTAAGTCAGGATCAGATGCACAATGTCAATCAGTATATTTTATGTGTCTACAGTAATAACATGGCATGATTAAAGTGTTTAATCACTCTCTTAGATCCAACTATTAAAGTAATCCAAGTGTAAAACATCATATTAGACATGCAAAGATTGGGATAAATTTTTAAAATTTATTACCTATGAAATACTAGGCCTCTCTTTCACCAGCTATCTAGCACATAGGAAAAGCCTCACATTTATCATGAGCCAAATCTATCACATTAAAGTCTCTACACATAACCCAAAACCCAAGTGGTGGATGGAATTGAATTAGTATTTAATATCCAAAGAGTAGATCCCTCCACAACATAATTTGAAGCATAAATATTAATAACCTTAAAAGAATGATTATTAATATTAAAAAGAGCACATAAGATCCAATTGGTGGGGTCATATACCTGACTAGTCAACTAAGTATTCATGTCACATACAAGAGTGATGATTCCACCCTAACCTACTTCATGACTACTAAAAATTTGAATAGAAAGTGAAATAACATGCCAAGCTATAGAAAGAAAGAAACTAGTAATCTAACCTTCTTATTAAAAGGGAATGTCAAAACTAATAAATTTGAAACAAGAATCACAAATAGATTACTTCATTTGGAGTTCAATAAACCCTTAAACATTTAGTACATACTATTCATAAAGAAGTATCTAGAGCCATTTCCTTGTTATCTAGCTCTTCAAGAGTAGAATAATTATTTTGAAGAACAACCTCTCTTAAATCAAAACATCCTATCCAAAAAAATGAGTTAGCATGGTTGCCATTTCTTTAGAACAAATTTTCTTTCTTTTAGATGCCCCAAGAGGCTACAACAACTCCATTGTAATATTAGAGGAGGGAAAGCATGAAAGGCATAAGGGGTTTTTGGATATGTTAACGAGGAAGATATTAGCAAAGTTTGAACATATTTTGTTAGAGTAATCACCCAACAGCTAATAATTAATCATGGAAACTTCTTGTTTGCATGGGATGACTCGTTTTTGCTTATAGTTCTAAATGCATTTCAAGTAATTTTTCCTGTTTTGGCATTGTCGACATCATTTTCATGCACATTCTCTTTTCTAAACGCATTGAGATAAGCAACCATTTAAATGGTGTATATTTTTTGGGGATTTTGTACATCTTGTTGTGCCTTTTGTATTTGCAATATGATATAAACTATCATGGGGGGTTTGATGTTTTTCTTTAGTTTTCCATCATACCTTTGTCAAGCAAGTGCCCCTTCCATGATAGTAGTGAATCCTTGCAATTCTATCCTCATGTTTGTGTGCATTCATTTGCACACCCTTTTATTTGTAGGTTGTTTCTCCTACATGCACTTCTTGGTTTCACATAGTTTCATTGTTTCTATCATAGCTCTCTATTTTTTAGCATTAGGAGGGGTTCTATTGTTGGTGCTAATGCTTCCTTGGTTTCACATTTGAGTGATCTATGTATCTATTTCTTGTTCCTATTTACTTTTTAGATGTAGCGTACATCAGTGGCTAGTTACATGAATTTCAGTGAGTTAGAGCATTTACCATATGGACATTCTTACATTCCTATTTCTTGAGGCGGCCTTCCATTTTCATTTGAGCAGAGACTAAGAAGGGTTCTTGTATTTCTTGCATGTTGAGTAGTATTGTTTTGGTCACTCATATAGATTCATGTACCATTTGTATCTTTAGTTTCTAGATGTTTTCCTTTGTTTGCCATCTTATTCGAGTAGTGTCAATGGGGACACTCATGCAGATTATTGTCTCTCGTGATCAGTGTTCTTCAGACTAGTTGGTACTTGTATTTTCGACTTGCATCTTGCATATTCAAGTAGTGTCATTGGGGTCACTCATGGAGATTCATGTACCACATGTATCTTCAACTTTCAGATATTTTCCTTTTCCATCTAGTTCGAGTAGTATCGTTGGGGGCACTTATGCAGATTACTATCTTCTTGATCTTGACATTTGTATCTTTGATTTCCAAATGTTTGTCTTTTTTTTTCCATCTGACTCGAGTAGTGTCATTGTGGGCACTCATGCAAATTCTTTTTATCTTGATCCTAATCATCATTTGTTTTAGAGGAGGTACTTCATTTCAACACTATATCAATCATCTTTTGACAATAGTCTATAACTTCTTCATGCTTTAGTGATGTTCTACATGTACCTTTTTTTGGGACATTGTTTTGGTTGGAGGTTTCTTAGTCCTTCACACCTTGATTTGAGGCTTTTTCAATCCTTTATTCACCTTTCTCTCTTTCGGAGAGGATTTTTCTCCCACTGTGCTTTTCTCCTTTTCTCTAGTTTTGAGAGATCCTTTGTTTGTACATGGGTACCTAACCAGACCTGGTTTGTTGGGACCCATCATGCATTCTTTTTAGATTTTTTATCTACTCCCTAAATTCATCTATAAAGGGGGCATTAGAGTAATCATGCATTAGCTAATAATTAATTAATTTCTTTAATCAATGATTATAAGTCTAATTTATTCTCATGCACTTAAGCTAAACTTTGGAGTGCTTTTATTTTTTTAGGGGTTTTTTCCTATATAGTACTCAACCCTTTGTAATTATCTCTTGAGCTTTCATATCATTTTGATAGTCTCTTGCATTCTGTAACTTTTTCTTGTTGAGGAATATAGCAATTCTTTGTTTGCACATCTCTTGCATGGAAGGTGTCTTTGTTTGTTGTTTGGTCTTGTGGCTCGTGTTTTTCACATTTCTAACATATTTCACCTCACTAAAGGCCACATAGTGTGGAAAATGCCAATTTTATTTGTCTTATAACATTTTGAAGCCATCTTAGTACACTGATCTCGAGAGCTAGAAGAAGGCTTGGGGATAATTTGCTATTTTTAAAGTTCTTTGCTTTACTACTAATAACTGTAGACAAACTTTCATCCTTTTTTGTAGTAGGATCCAACTCATAAGCAAGCTACATGGAAGGTTTTGCATGAGGAAAAAGCAAAGTACAAACTTGAATCTTGTGCTTTGAGGATTGAGGCTAATAACAAGTATTCAAAAAGGAAAAAAAAAAATCAAAAATGATTTCGATAAAAGGGTTTTAGTTGAAATGATTGACAATAATTGATGATTTGGAGATGTAATATAATGGATGAGAATGTGATCATACCGTAGAAGACTTTGGTAGAATGAATACCCCTTAATACTTGACATAATGAAAACCCCTTAATCATTGACCCTTAGCAAAAATATATATCAAATTAGACTCAAAATCTCAATATCAAGAAATTCAACTAAAGAAATATCAACAAAATATGAATAAATTCAAAAAATTAAAAAATCTAAATTTTAATATTCAACCCAAAATGATCTTACTAAAAACAAATCTTGACCAATTTTGACTGAAAACAAACTCGTATTGACCAATTTTGACTAAACAGCCACGCAAACTTTGAAGCAAAAATATTTTCTTCCACACTTCTTACACCGTAAGAAACACCCTCCTACCGAGAACCCACGACGCAAGAGTAACGAAGATGAGTTTCGTTAATTGCGGTAATGCTTGGATAGATTGGCCTAAAGAATGTCTTAGTGCTTGATTCTAAGAGTAAATCCTCATTAAAAATATTGTTGGAGTTCACATCAAATTAAAAATGTTCTTGGAATTCAATTCTCTGACAAAACCCTCGAATCTTTCACTGTTTTCATCACAGTTTTCGTAGAAGACAGCGCGAGGAACTGACAACGCGTCTATATGTTCTCTATAAAAGAAGCTATGTCTAATAAGGTTGGAAAGACAAGAAACTTTGTAAGGCGAAGCAACATAAGAATAGGCAGTATCAAGTTCCGAATTGCAGAAGAAATTAACTGTTTAAGGTGATTCTAAGAGTAAATCTTGATTAAAAATCCTTATTTTTTCTTCTCTGAATCTAATTCAAGTTTCACCTTTAGTCGTTCAGAATAGAATAGGCAGTATTAAGTTCTAAATTGCAGAAGAAACTGACCCTTTGTAAAAGGTTCAACAAATGGCTTTGATTCACTTTACCGAAAGTTCTGAAATGGTAGACGATTCCGCATATGGTGTTTCTGGGAAATCTCAGTTTTATGTGGGATTGGACAAATGCATTGGAGATTTGAGGGGATTGTTGTTCCAACGCGAGGTGTCAGTTGTTGGCGTACAAAGCATGGGTGGCGGGGGAAAAACTACTCTGGCATTGGCTGTCTTGAATGATCCTCAAATCAAAGGTATATATCTATAATGGCGCTCTGCTTTAGGTTTTATTACATCTGTTGGTGCATGCTAAGATACATAGTCTTAATCAAATTTGTTTACTTCATGGATAACAGGATACTTCTGTGATAATGTTATTTTCATTACCGTCTCACAGTCCCCAAACGTGAAGGGGATTTTAGAGACTATATGGGACAAGGTTGCAGGAAAGAAGAGTCCAGAATTACAGAATTTGAAAAACGCGCAGATGAAGCTTCAACAATTGATTTTGAGTCAACCCAAACCAACTCTGGTGATTTTAGATGATGTATGGTCAAGACAAAATTTGGAAATTTTGTTATTTGAAGGACCAGGATACAAAACTCTTGTAACAACCAGAGACAACTCCACTATCCCCAAAACCCCGACTACCCAACTGTATCAGTTGCCATTATTGTGCCCAGAGGATGCGCTTTCACTTTTCTGTTTCTGGGCTTTTGGACAGCCATCAATCCCGAGCACTGTAAATGCAAAGATAGTAAAGGAGGTATAGTAATTTTCGTCCAGTAATTGTTGTATTATGAGTTGAACGATTCTCTGATAATGTAATTTTTATGCTTATTCTGCAATATTTTCTTTATCTTTTTTGGAATATATGGTACTCGAAACGTCATTCGGAATATATAGCGAATACAGCTTTTAGTAATTGTAGTGCTAGAAGGATTTATTCGAGCTGGAAAAGCGTTGGAAAAGAAAATAGTGGATGATTCCAAAAACATCTGGAATTATAGGAGACTTTCCTTTGTCTAGTTAAGAACGGATGTTTCGTGGAGAATGCGATTTTATTAAGATATAGCAAATGTTTATGTAAGAGTGAAATAGTTAGGTATGCAAAACGAATAAACAATTTTAAATATTTTTCTTCCAAGTAACCAAATAGTCTAATATCATATTCAAATTATTATAGAATTCTAGAAAATTCTGAAGTCCAAAGTAGGTTTTCTCTCAATATTATGGCTTGCATGACATGTAAGAGTTTTTCTTTCCCTAGAACTGCTATTTTTATAAAAAAGTTCTATGTTTCTTTGATTACAGGTGCAAGTAAAATGTGGCGGCCTACCACTTGCTCTAAAGGTGATCGTAAGCTGCTTGCATGGGGAACCACATGAGGTTTGGGAGAGGACGAAGAACAAGATTTCTAAAGGAGAATCCATATCAGATTATCACCAAAATAAGCTAATTAGATTGTTGGAGATCAGTATCGATTCCTTAGATGATGTAGCTAAGGAATGCTTCCTAGACTTAGGTTTATTTCCAGAGGACAGGAAAATCTGTGCTGATGCACTATTGGACATATGGATTTATGTTTGGAAGTTACAGTGGCATGACGCTTTTTCCATCTTATCAGATCTTGCAAGCAGAAACCTGTTAAATTTGACTAGCACTCCAAGGTATTCGCCTTTCCTTTCCCATATTGGGGTTTTTATGATCATGTTTAAATCATAAGCTGACGTAGTAGCACTTATCAGGGGCAGAGTAGCAATCTCACATGGGAATGCCTCGGAGCTGTGCTTTTCTCAGCACAGTGTAATCCGTGAATTGGCCTTGTATTTAGACGGTGTAATCCACAGGAAGAGGTTTCTGATGGATAGTAAGGAGCATAGTTTGCAAGAAAACTGGGAGTTGCTTACTCGTACTGCATTCGATGTTCAACTGCTTTCCATTCACACAGGTATGCTAATCCAAATGATCTCTTGGTAATTTAGTTCCAACCTTTTTGCCAAAATTTCTTTGAAATATTATGCATAATTTTTAATATTTAATCCGTTGCTCTTGGCAACTTAGATGCCAAATGTATCAAACTATTTCTTGCTGGTAAAACAGAGACAAGCAAAATTCCCAATTTCTACAGAGAAAGAGAGGAGCGATACGCATTATACAGCAAACAGCCAAGAATATAAAATACAGAACAATGTTTTGTATTGAAAACGGAACAGAGTTTTTAATAATACTAAAGCTACCAGTGCTCTTTTATTCATACATTCATGCCATCATTCGTTCGTCAAAAAACAGAGTACCTACCACACAAAAACATTTTCAAAACAGGGCTTTTTGTCCAAGAGACGGGAGAAGCTTCTCGAATACGCTAACCAAAAAGAAAGGTCTAGAAACAACGAAGAATGTAGAAGAAAGAGGGAAGAAGAATTAATTGCAGCAGATGCGGAGGTTGTGGGCAACGGTGGCAGAGAAGATTAAACTTGCACAGCTGGAAGTCCACGTCACCAACATTTCTGTTTGATATAAAAAAATTGTAGTATGATTTAATATTCTTGTCAGTTGCTTAGGGTGTCAACTAAACCAGCTATGCAAACTATTCCAAATATTTGGATGTATTGTTGCTTTTGTCATACTATCTCATTAATAGAATTATAAGACACTACAGCTCTCAATCGCAGTGTAATACTAAGCACTCGTTTCCACTTGCATTTTCCCTGGATTCAGCTTCAAAATGGTGATAATTAAACCAAATAACTAGCATTCGTAACCAACATGCTCAATGGTCTAATTCGACTTCCTCTCTGATTTATTGATGCAGGCCCCATGGAGGCAAACCACTGGTATGAAATGAATTTTCCTGAGACAGAGGCTCTGTTGTTACTCTTCAGTTCAAGTGAATACTTTCTTCCCCCATTTCTGAAGTCCATGAAGAATCTAAAATATCTCATGGTATTGAATTATGGAACAAAGAGGGCAACTATAAAAGGTCTAGATGTTTTATATTCAATCGCTCAACTCAAGAGTGTCCGCTTGGAGAGACTGATTGCGCCCCCTGTTCACAAACAAAGCAAAGAACTACCAAACTAAGAGAAGGTATCTTTAAGCTTATGCGAAGGGTTTGAATATGCACCCATATTCAACAGTAGCAAGCTGCGGGATTTTAACATTGATCACTCCAGCAACTTGGAGGAGGTGCCCCTTTGTTTCTCTTACATGCCTTCTGTTCAGATCTGGTCGATTAGCAATTGCCACCTGGTTCAGAAGTTACCTTATGAGCTTGGGAATATGAGTTCTCTCAGGATGCTAAGGTTATCAGCGTTACCAGGCTTAAAAGAAATTCCACCATCAATTGGAAAACTTCGGATGTTGGAATGTCTAGACATCTCATTCTGCGAGGGGCTGAGAGAACTTCCAGAGGAAATAGGGCAACTAAAGAGATTGAGTGAGTTCGATATGAGAGAATGTTCTCGCTTGACGAGGTTACCAAGAACTGTTTGTGAAATGAGTTCCCTCAAGCTTGTTATCTGTGATGAGAAGATTGGGAAGCAGTGGTTGCGGGCCAAGAACATTTCGATTCCAGAGCTTAGAGTTGAAATTGTGGAAGCACAGTTTAGTCTGGATTGGCTTGATGATTGACTTCTTTTTATAGCTTCATCGTGAAGCACAAGTTCCTCTCAACTTGACAAGTACAATCCCATAGAAGTTCCCCTATATTTTCATCCTATAGTTATGATCAATGTCGTGGCATTTTCAGTACTGTAAGCACTCTTTACTATTTTGTACATGTAGACCAGCTAATTGTCCATCCGAAGGCATTTCTTTGTTTTTCTATTAAGCCAGGAATAAGGTTTCTTGTAAATATATATGAGGTATCTGCACTGCAATTTCATCTGTCTCAGTCGCTTACAGTCTCTGCACATAATAAAAATGCAGAGGTAATTAATGTAAATAAATAAACATTTTCAGTATGTGTTGTAGACAGGAAGTTTCTACACGTTGCATTTTTTTATGAGAAATACTTGACGTGACACAAGAAAAGAAGGGATTAAATGAAATCTAAAAAGCATAACATTTCCAAGCATATGGAAAATGAAAAAGCTCTCAAGATGATTTGAAACGTCACGCGTGTTGTAAAAGAAATCTGGCTAGCAAGCACCTAGGTGTGCAATGGGTACACCGAAGAGTAGTGGAAAGGAAATTATGGAAATCTTTGGTCTATGGTTTGTCAATAAAGTATTTTATTTTAAAACTGTGTAGAGAGTTCTAATTACAAGTTCTATTTCTTTAATATTTAAAGAAGGTCTCACTGTCAAAACCCATTTGTTTTGTCAGAAAAGCAGAATGTCTGTATATCTCAAAAACTGCTGTTTAGAAGTAGAGACCATGCATCGTGTAAGAAATCAGCATACACCCCAATTTCACAGGATCATTATAATAGAAATTGTACTTATTTTTGTCAAATTGTTTTTGTTCAAATGTAATACTTTTGTTGACATCACATTTACTTCATTTTTCGAAACACAGCTATTATGATAAAGATAAAAACAATAAAGCATATAATTATTACATGAAAACATGCCAATAATTACATGATTAGAATATTATAGAACACAAGGGGAAATAGATAGGCACTGAATAATGCATTCCCACTTTTTCCCATGTGAGAAATATATCCAACAAAGACAGCCAAGATCTAGGTTAGTTTTCCTTATAAAAAATGTGGACCATTAGTATAGTTCCTTATGAACATTGCTAGTAAACAACTTTACAGCTCGAATGAAAGTTTGAGATTATCAAACCTGCAAGGTAATGTCTTGTTTGAGGAGCTAAATAATCTGCAAATATTTTTTTCAAAGGCTTGATGGTTTACCGAGAGAAGATCCTTGTACGCTGACATTTTCACCCAGCCTCCTATTCTCCATTTTCTCTTCCCCTTCTTCAACTGCTTGCTTGTTAGAACGACTGAGATTGCCGCATATGTAGACAATGTCATCTCATGCACTGCAATGATTGCAACATATGTAGAAAATGGATTTGTTAAAAAGGCTTTAGAAACTTTCAAGCAAATGCAATTGGCAGGTGTAAAGGCAAAACCAACAAGCTTCGCCAGTATCCTCCCTGCATGTGCAAAAATGGGAGGTTCAGAAAATTTCAAGCAAATGTAACTTTTAAGCAAAAAGAATAATTTTTTTGAAACAAATGCAAGATGATGTTACTGACGAAGCATGAAAAAAACCTTGCAAGCAGATTGAAAGAATTATATAGATGCCATTTATTTGTGCAAACAATATATCCAGCTACCATAGATTCTTGAATTAGAATTACTTTGTAAAGGAGCCTTAGAGTAAATGTAGCCAAATTCTCCTACCATTACTTTGTAAAGGAGCCTGAGAGTAAATGTAGCCTGAATTAGAATTACAATCTTTTGAAATTATTGCAGGTCTAAAAACCACCATAAAACTGTTGATATTGGTTTCAATTAGAATTGCATTCCTTGATTTTTAGGTCTAAAAACCACCATAAAACTAGAAGATTAGAAGATTAATTTTGTCACACATAATGTTTGTAATTGTGTCTCCATGCAGACTAATATTCCACTGATATATATATATATATATATATATATAGTAGTCTCTATAATTGAGTTGATTCAGAGAAAATATATATGACAATAGAGAAATGATAAATCTGTAGTATTATTAATTGAGGTGAATATGGAAGAAATAGACAAAATAATAGTATTCTTGACAATATTTAAATATATAGTTCTAACAGTACTGTTATAAAAAAAACTATAGGAAAATGTAGTGGAGTAATGTTGAGGAGCAAACCTGTAGTTGCTTGCAGTTTTTTTTTATATTTCAAGAGATATCTTCAGAAAAAGTCAATAAGTGTTCCTCCTCTTGCTTTCGACGTGCTACAAATGGACTTTGTTGCATGCGTGCATATCTTTGGAATGTGAAGGCTGGTTTGATGTGCAGGCCTGCAAGTGTACGCACTCTAGAAATAGCTGTGAATGTAAGGCCTTGACAGTCTACAGTGCCAATGTCAGTGGTTGCCTTTTCAAGTTTAAGCCCTTGTGATTTGTGGATTGTTAAGGCCCATGCCATCTTGAAGGGGATTTTCCAACGAAGACCACGACTAAAAGGGGGTATAGGGACATTTTTTGGGTTTTCGTGATCCCTAGCAAGGCCTATGTAATTTTAAAAATGAATAGCAACAAACATGGGAAGTGAAGGTAGTTTTTCATTATCCTTGTAGAATATATATTTGACTTCCACAAGTGCACCTTGACAAGGCCTGCTTCCACCCATAAATTTGTACATAACATTACCTTTTGGTGAACACATAAAAGGACCTTCGATTGAAGTTGTTCTTCATTTGGATTTGAGCATGGTGACCCCCTTAGTTGCTTTGTAGTTGACAAGGCAATAGGTGTTGCCAAAGATAACAACATTCATTAATTATGTAGTGAGACCATTTCATTTGTTGCAAATATATGTATTGAGTATAGGAAAGCAGATTGCTTTGTAGAGGTCAATGATGAGCTTGAACGTGACATTAGAACTTTCCAATCTTCAACTGTTGGCTCAACATTTCGCAAATTGGAGAGAAGAGTACGGAAAGCAATCTATGGAGGTTCCTCACCGATTTGATGAAATATTTTGGTTAGTGTTACTACTTTTGTGAAGTTGTGTCATAGAGTGCCCCCATATGAGGTTGAGGCATACATAGGGATGTCCTTCACTAGTGGAAGTTGGCCAAAGTCACCAAAAATCATGATGAAGCTTCCTCCAAATGGGACTTGGTTTTGGTTGGGGAATGCCTCATGCAATCTCATGTTAATGCATTGAAGTAACTTGGGACCAATGAAGCTCATTTCATCTATCAATATGTAGCGAATGAAGTACATTTTCTCTTGGAATCCCCATAGTGCTTGGCCTTGGAGTGGGGAAATATCTTTGATAGTTATTCGTAGGGCCAAGTGGATTGTCGATGCTTGTATGTTGAATGCTGCTACACCTGTAGGTGCAAGAAGTAGTAAGGGTGATAGGCCATTTTGGGCTAAACTCATGAGTGCAGATTTGATGGCTTTTATCAGGTGTGATTTTCATGTTCCAGCAGTTCCTTCAACAATCACTTTTAGAGGTAGTTGCAAAGTATCAACATTTAGATGCAATAGAACTATATCTAATGCTTTTTGTTGTTGGACAGAGAGTGAATGTTGGGTAGGGAAAGTGGGGAGATGGGGGACTTGAAATGCTAGACGGTTGGATTCTGTAGGTACTAGCATATACTTGTTGGTGTGGAGTCAATTGGGACGAACCCCAATCATGGTGCAAGTCAATGTCATGATGACCAAGAATATCTAGTTCATCTAAATGAAAAGGAAGGCTTGGGTATAGGCTTGACAATACTTTCCATTCATATGGGTTGTTGTCTTGCATGATAGCTTCCTGACTTGAAGAGGAGCTAGAAGTAGTTTCTTCTAAAGGTTCAGATGGTGTGTGCAACACATGCCATGGATGATAACTTCCTACAAAACTCTCCCATTGTGCTATATTTTGAGTGGATGATGAAGCAAAGTCACTATGGATGCTACGAAATGGCTTGTACAACAAGAGCTCACTCCAACAAAATGCCTCAAAGAATTTCTCGTCTTTTGTAGGGATGGTTGTGAATCGTGGGGAGACACGAACAATGGCTTTTGTGGGTCACTCTTTCCATTGGCTATGCTTTCTAGATGCCTTGTAGGTCCATTTTTGGGTCACTTCAATAAGTGGCATCCCTTCTAAATACATCGTTCATTCCATGTAAGCATCAATGTAGTTTGGAGACACGATGGTTGATTTAGAGGAGATCAAGACACGGTGGAAATTTTTTTGGTTCACATTTAAAGAGACAAAATTCCTACTAGATATGGAGAGTGGGAGTTTAAGCAGGAGGTGGCAAGTTTCTTGGGCTCCAATATCACAGTCCACTAGTGTTTCAGCAAGCATTTTACGAAAAGTTGTAGGGGCTGACTTGTCAAATTCAATATTGGTTGAGATTCGGGAAAGCATTGTGTGGTAAGTTTCTTATTTGTTTTCATCTTTTGTTGCATATTTTGCAATATATTTGAGGACTACGTGGATAGATATAATAGGTTGGCAATCAATATTTTCTCTTCAAATAGAGAGGATAGAAGGGTTGCGTAGATTTAATCGATCATCATTGCGACATGCAGTGAATTTTGGTTGGCCATTCTCATCAAGTAGAAGGCTTGAACTATCTTGCAAGGGCCACAGGGCTTTATAACGACATTGAAGGGATGGGCCTTTTTCTCTAAGACATGTTTGTGAGGAACATTTTGTATGGCATTGAACACAATTCACCAGTTCAGTGTAGTCGAGGAGAGGATCAGATTGCATAATGCTTCTACTTTCCATCAAACAAGGGTCATTGCTAGGAGGTCGATGTATTCCCTGGTTCCTTAACACAAGAGTTTGAGATTTCCAAGTAGATACATGCCTATCAATGTGCTCAAGTGCATGTTGTACTGATTGAAGGTTATGCCAATGTAATTTGGCAATATCAGGTGCATCTTTTAGCCACAAGAAACCATGGATATGTGCAGAGCCTTTGTGTTGCCATTCGTACCTAGAGCATTTTTTTGTTTAGAAAATATTTAAATGGTATGTATTGTAAATGGAGGAAAGTAGTAAGAATATACCTGTACCAGTAGTCAGATACGCCAAGTAGATTTTCCAAAACCTCTTCACGAAATGTCATAAACCTATGGTGCATGTACTATGTGGTAAGGTGTGGATTTTGAATTATATTTTGTATCCTCCATATATAAGTGGCTTACAGATTTGACGGTGTAGTTGATGCCAGCATGATACTATACAGGTCTAGCCATTTTGTATTTGTGGCACTGAGTGTAAAGAATAGTGTTGGGCAACCAATCTATATGACCATGTCAGAAAGCTCCCATTGGCATTACTTCCAAAAAGGCCGGGTTCCTCGAATTGATGAGCCAAAGCACATGAGTTGTTCAGCAAGTTTTTCATCGTGCAAGTCCTTTAATCTTTGACGAAGATCTGAAATAGTTGTTGGCAAGCAACTATCAATGTGTTTATGCACAAACACAGATGTTGTGGCTTGGCTACGATGGCACATCAGAATTTTGAGTATGAAGTACACCTAAAGTGAGGGTGTTGTCCAAACCTATTATCATAGTACCTGAGCAAATGGAGAGCATATTCATGTAATTTTACTTCTTTCATGTGTTGTTGTTTGAATGTGGCTATGCCTTTTGGAAACAAAGTGGGGAATGCCATAACAAATAATCCTTCAGTGGTGTATTCATTTATGGGAGATGGAGAAATGGGTGGCCAATCTATAGACTGGGTTGGTCGGCCTTGACCTAGTTGCAGTAAAGAGCGCAATTCTTCAACTTCTCTACGTGCAGGTGGAAGGCTAGCGACAAAGGAAGTCATGGGATGTATGTCCTCTTCGGAAGGATCAGTGGACGATGTATTTGTAGGACTGAAGTTTGTAGGAGCGGGGCTAGTAATTGTGGTTGTTGCATATAGGAGGTCTATTATGTTCGTTGAAGCATTTGGTAGATATGATAATGCAGCCTCATCTAACTATACATGTATGTAGTATGGATCATTTAATATTTAATACTGCAATGCTTCATAGACACGGCCTCTACTTACATAGAAGTTATAGTCTTGTTGGCCAATGTTTTTTTTGTTAACCAATAAGATATCTAATTCATCTACATGCCTTGGAAAGTGGGTAGCAATTGTAGAAATATCTTGAGGAAAAAAAATAGTGTGGCCACTATACTTTAGCGAGCCCCCCTTTGCATAGGTAACTTGAAGGATTGGACTTACCCTCGCTATTAGCATCTCTTCAACTTGAGTTAACTTTTTCAAACATAGAGGTTGCTCACTAGGGTCCATGTTATTCCATTAGGAGAAGCGATGGCCATTTTTTTCAGATGCATATCTATAACAAGTAGATAGTCCAAGTAATTTTTTTATTTTAATACCTAGATATTTTTCAAACAGATTAAGCAGGTTGACATATTTGCAAGGGTATCCAACTTAGAACGGAAGGTATTTCTAGCAACAAAAAAGGGTTGAGGAAAAATTGGAGGTGGATGGATATGGGAGGGGTTAGTGGAGTAGGGGAATGTAGATGTGGAGGTTCCATCACAGTTGTTTTGAGCATTTTCTTTACTTCTTTTGTTCATGGTATCTTTCCTCGCATGGTAGTGGGGCGGGTGCATGAAGTAGGGTACCAATTTTCTGGACACTTTTCAAAAATGGTTTAAAAAATATGCTTGTGTGTTATAACGCGAGTGCGTTATAACGCACTCACGTTATTTCGCATTAAAAACAAAGGAAAAAGTGAAATTATTTGCCTTGGAATACCAACCTAAAGGCTTGGAGGGCATTCCCAGCAAGGCCAGAGATGTGGTTTTTCAAATTCTACAATTTTTCACATAATCAGGTTCGTGCTCACCATCAAGATTGCATCTTGTTCAATATTGACAAAATAAAAAACATGGGTAATGTTAGGTTCTCTCCTAGCTATCCAATGATGTAATTTTTTTCACTTTTTGACAATGTTAAACCTTTCATCCATAATTTCTTTTGTTTGTATGTCTATTTTTTGCAAAAAAATAGTGTTTGGTGTTTTTTTGTTATAAATTAACCATGCATCAAAATTTCAAATAAATTACATTTTTAGAAACTAGACTCCATTCTACAAATTTTTGAAAAAAAAAAGAAAAAAAATCAATTATTTTTAAAATTTGTAGGGGGAGCACGGCCAAAATTCTGCTTTTCAGGAAGTGCCCACTTAGAAAATTAGTAAAAAATAAAATATTCATTAAAAAATTATCAGAAAAATTGTGCATCAACTAGATGCTATTAGCTAACTTTTGACCATAGCGATTTTAAAAATACTACAAAAAATTTCACCGTGCTCAGGTCGTACAAGAGTTGTTATGTTATATTTTTCTGACAAAAACAACACCAATTTTTGTACATCCCTCTTTTGAACCCCTTACTCTCAACCATTTTCAAAATAAATTAGTAGTTTAGAAAGTAGACTCAAAGCACTTTGATCCTTGTTTTTGTTCCATCTCAAAATTTTGAGTGTAACTATCCTCAATTTCACGTCCAAGGTCAGCATTTCCTGATTTCAAAAAAAAGTGGCCACTTAAGCCCCCTTTTTGGGAACCATCTTGTTGCACTTACCTAGCATGCACGTTGTTGATTGCGACAAACACATTTATCTTGCAAGCTTGCATTTTTCATATCCATTTAATAGTTTCTGTGAAAGAAATACTTGATATATTTAATATAAAATATACAACAAATAACTATATGAAGGATGGGAAATGAACATACACTATTATTTGGTAGGTCTTTTTTATACAAGATAGGTCTAGCATAAACAGAAAAACAAAATAATGAATATAAATCTTACGAAATAACATTAAAATATAGAATTGTGAACTTCCAATTAATAATTATGTGAACGCAAAAAAGCATTTCAAAGATTGTTTTTTGTTGTAAGTTTACATAAAAGATGCAACAATACTAGGAATAACCTTATTAAAAGCTACAAAAATAACTTTTGTAAGAAGAAAAATATACAACAAAGATGGAAATACATATTTTTATGTTGTAGATATTTTGTGAGGTATTTTATTTTCATTCTTACCAACAATTAATGTGTAAAATTTTATTTACACTTTATGATTGCAAGATTTTAATTACAAGTGTGATGTTGTTGGCTTAAACAGAGACGTAGGTAATGTTTCAAGACATTTAATATTAGAATAATTATCTAATTCTTATATATTTTTTTTTGTCCCATGCCAAAAATAAACCTAAGATGTCTAAAACATCTCAATCCCTATTGGAGCTAAACCAAGTTGGCCATTTATTTTTTCAGAATTAACCCTACAACCATACTCCCTTTTTAATTATTAGGATCTTGGTCGTAATTTTCATTTTAATAAACATGCTCTAATCATAATACAAATAATAATTTCAAATTATCCATTCAATAGTATTAGTAATATCTATTATGGTTTATATTATTCATAATAATTACACAATACGATATTATTATCACTTACATAATTAAAGAAGACTTGAAGTGATATTGTTGTAATGTGGTTAATAATTATTTGGGAAAAGATATGATGGTGTTTTCCAGAACAATTATATTAATAATATTTATTATTATTAACCTAAGTGGAATAGCTTTGTACAAGTTGAAATAAACAAATTCTTGCTTTCCTGGAACAAGAGCCACGAAGGTTGAATTCATATTTTTCAGAAGGGTTTGATTCATGCTTCAACCTCAAAAGTGCAAGTTTGATTTCAGTATTTTCCAATAATGTTGAAAGAATCCAACCGTGAAGCCTTTTGTGTTGAATGTTGACTACACAATTAGTCAATAACATACAGTTCAACCATTTATTTACATTTTTGGAATAAGTAAACTTCACAGCCATGGAAATGTGCAAACCAATATCAATTGTTGTAGGCCTGGGCTTTCTAAGAATGAATTTAATAAGGAAAAATGGTGTACCAATGATTATATAAGGGTACCCTTGTAGTCTTAACATCAGAAACAACTATATATGTAGAAATCTGAACAGTCACCAATTTGTCAACTGTTAATGATGTCAGTTATAAAGATTTATGTGATGAATTGTTACTTGTCATAAATAAAACTAGATCAAGAAGATATTAAATGCTTAATATCGAATAACTCACTAGTTGATATTAGCAATTCAACATGAATTGAGACTGCTGAAAGAAAGGGAATATCAACATCAAAAAATTGTACCTTTGCAAGCTTGCGGATTCATCAAGAACACGTTGTCAAATATTGCAGAGTGCATGTAATTGTTATTTTCTTATTTAGAATTTTTTAATGTATTTAATCCAAATTGGCCCTTCTGTTAAAGCAACTAGGGAATGGGTAGATGGAAGGGGGTTAGCTCAAAAAGCTTGTTGTGTCTATATTTGCAATAAGGTAAACAATGCATCCAAATAGAAAAAAGTTAACCCAAAACTAAAAATAGACTATTATAGGCTTGATGAGTTCTAATATCCTACATAAAGAGAGCTATCTTAATGGAGGGAGTTTTCATTTCGAATCTTAAAGCTTTACTCAACCCTTCTTCTTGTGTCCAGCAGTGATAAAAAAAATGTAGTTGACTTGAAAGAAAATAAAGATGTCATGGCGAGGATCTCAAGGCATTTTTAATTTTCTAGAGGCCCTAACAATATGTTGCTTGTTGTAACCATATGTAGCTTTGTATTGTTTAATACATTCATCTATGTGAATTTAAATACCCATGGTAGCAATAAATTTAAGCAACCCTATTGCTTGTGTACAAAACTGATAGAGAAAGATTTGTAGATATAAATCACTAAGTGCATACCATTCTTAAAGTAGGAGAATTTGTTTCAATGGATTGAGAATCTTTACTTATAAAACCACTATATATCATATGCTCACATTTAAACTACTGTAATAGCTATTCACTAAAGAAAAACACATACATTTAGAGTTTTATGCACACACATTTTAAATCTCCAATAGGGAAAACTTTTTTGTGTTTGTAACAGTCATCCTTCAATGGATACTTGCTTCATTATATAATATAAGGGATAGGTCAAGTCATTTTCTAAGGTTACAACCTAGCTAGTAGACCGTAATGGCATGTGAAATCCTCTTTGAGGAAAATGAACTTTAGAAATGGTAAAGAATTACAAGCATCGAACTTCATTTTCCTAAGATGCTCATCTTCTATTATAATTGAACATTCCACTTTGGACGGCCAAGCAATTAGGAAAAGAAAAGAGACATATGAGACGGAAAGGAATTTTACCTATTTGTAGGAGTAGCCTATACATCTCACTTAAAATAAACAGAGGCCCTTTCTTCATCACCGTGAAGTTCCCATATCAATTTGGCATACTGTGTTAAGACTTGGCCATCATTAGGCTGAGCCAAAAATTACCTCCTGTAATATTCCTCTGCTTTGTGATAGTCATGCTTTGTCTATCATTCAACCAAAAACGGTCACTTCAGTGTCCACATTTTCAAGGATTGGGAGCATAAAATTCAAAGAACCAATTCACAATAAACAGAGGAAAGTCACTTTGAATCTCTATTTTTTCTATTTCTATGATAGATTGTAATTCAGCTTTCATGTCATTGAAGAATTTATTATCAACGTTGACAAACAATAGAAGTTGCTAGAGAAGAATAATATGTAGAATATTAGAACTATCTTTTTTTCATTTTTATATTTGATGCAAAAAATTCCAAAATGGTGGTTCTGGTACTACTGAATATGCCATGTTTCATGGATTGTGTATGGTCTAATTGCCTCACAGTATGGGGATGTCACAAACCAATTACAAGTGATTGGTGAAGGTTCCAAACCACTAAACCATTAACAGCAAGGAAAGCAGTAAAATACATCAAAAAACAACTAAAATAGTGGTGAAACCAGTGAGGAAGAGTTTGGAGGATCAGAAACCATTACCGGCAAGGAAAGTAGTAAAATACAGCAAAAAATAGCTTTAAAATGGCAAAAAATGATAAACGGCTACGATTTTGTTAACTATCTTTCATATTGCTCTTCCTATCATTTGATTCTTATTTATGCTGCCCTGAAAAGAGGGAACAATTTAATTGAATTCAAGCTATATAAATTCAATACCCTTATGCCTCTGAAAACTCATCTTATTTCCAAAGCAAGAAGATAAAAACTATGAACTGGTTGATCTATGAAAACAATGTTTATAGGAATGATTTATAGTACCTTTGTTGTTCCCTGTAGATTTTATCCCTTACACTAAGAAGGTGGAGAGCAATATTATGAAGATTGACCTGGAAAAGATAATGAAAGAGTTAATTTATGGTTTTAAAAAACAAATTTGGGGCAGCCATGTACAAGCTAAGAGAAATTGATCTGGGCATGTATAGGATGAAACCAGGGCAAATGACTTACCTCAAGTTTCTACAAAAATTCTCGCAACGCTCTCTTTTTGTCAACAATCGAAATTGCAACAAGGCATATATTTTTTACACCAGCTCCCATCCATGGGAAAATGCATGAACAAGGCAAATATTTTTTACACAAATCCCATCCATAGTAAATGTACAATGAACGATCAAGATCTCTTCAATGTTCTTCAATCCTTTCTCCTACAATAATAACCATCCATACAAAAAATGGAGCCAATAAACTTCATTGATAGGAATGGCAAAAAATTAAATGTGAGTTGTTGAGTGCGGAT
Organism: Sequoia sempervirens; assembly: GCA_007258455.2. Classification (NCBI taxonomy): domain Eukaryota; kingdom Viridiplantae; phylum Streptophyta; class Pinopsida; order Cupressales; family Cupressaceae; genus Sequoia; species Sequoia sempervirens. The sequence goes on from VDFB02105785.1 coordinate 564,825,826, forward strand.
TTTTTAAGTTTTTAAATTAAACTTTAATTTAAAATGGACAACACAAAGCACTTTGCCATTAACATTGCAAAGATTTTATGTTTTTGCAACCTACCTGCCTACCTTTATCCAATCAAAAGTTTTCGATTAAAGAACTGCCTTGTAGCACACCTCCATGATTTGGAGCCATTGATAGAGAAAAAGAGGTTGAGAAGCTGAAAAAATAATGAAATGCATCAATGGTTGGGAAGCATTTCACTGCATTTTTATCCCTATCGTTGGTTTTGAACCATTCACAAACAAAGTGAGTTTGTAAAACTCAAATAAGGATACTCCTTCTGCGTAAAAATGAATGCTCATGTAAGCGTTCCATCTTGAACTAATAACAGTAAAGATTTTAACACATGAATAATAAACATAGCCACTCGATTGTATGGGTCAAGAAAATTCATGGATGTAAAAAGTCTTCAATTGAAGATAACATTGAATGAGTCACAATTAAATAAAGACATAAATTTATTTTAAAAATTGAATATGTAATAATATTAAGAAATGAAACAGTATATGTGTATGAATCCATGAACATGGTCATTATATTTTTAATTTTTAAACATATTCCTCGAAGAAATGTGGTCTCATGGTGATGGAATGCCATTCCACGACCATGATACCACATTTCCTTGCAGTATTTTTTCAAACAACTTAGCCTTTTTTATGCTACCACACTTTCCATACATGTCTACCAAAGCATTTTATCAAACTACTTGAACTTCCTTGTTGCTATGGCTAAAATCCTAAAACAGGTGCTTTCCAACTGTGAAGCCTTGAGTTTATCCTATTCTAAAGGTGCAAAATAAGTATTATACAATAAATAACAACACAAGGTACACCTCAAAGATTAGCCTAAGGAATGATAACACAAAGAAATATAGTAAAATAATGATTGTAAATGATTATACCTTTGTGTTGTTGAATCCCTTGGTTGGCCCTTGATGTTTGAAATCTTGTGTGCTCCTTGGATGGCTATGGAGATGGCTAGATGCCAGATGAACAATATGATAAAATGCAAATGCAAATGGATAAATGACTTGATTAAATGAGGGAAAATGCTTGCAAGTTGAGTAATCAAATTGATAGCATAAGAGTGCAAATGGCTAAGTGTTCTTAAATGCATTAGAAGAGGGGGGTATTTATAGAAGAATTTGAATTCTCTAGAGAATTCAATGGTTGAGATTAAGCCACCAAGGCCAAAATGAAGAGCTATGGTGAGTTGAGGACTCATCAGCCCTCACATCTTGACATGTGGAGGGTGAAGTGGCCTAGAGTGTGATGATGTGTAAGTGATGTGGAGGAAGGACAAGTACCTTGATGTGAACACTCAATGATCACATGGGGAAGAGAAGAATCTTGGGTGAATAAAAGTGAATTAAGAATTCACATGATTGGGGAATCTTATGGATAAGACAAGATTCCAAAAAGAGAGGTGGAAAGTACCTTGGATAAAATAAGGTACTTAAAAAGGTATGTACTTACCCACATGAGACTTGATGTGACAAGTCAAGGATTCTAAAAGACTTGCATGGGCAAGCGAAGATTCCTTGGAGGAATAAATGTGAATTAAAATTCACATGGGGAAGAGAGAAGCCTTGGATGAATAAAAATGAATTAAAAATTCTTTGGGGGATGGGGAGAGTTGACCAAGGTACTGATTAGGCTTAGTTAATCAATAATTAGAAGATAATTAGTGGTTAAGGAAGATTAGAGGCCAACTTGCAAAAGTTGGAGGATGTGACACATCATAATCAAGGATTAGGCATGTGCACATCTCTAATGATGATATTAGAAGGTGGGTTATAGGATTAAGAAAATGATGTGACATGTGAAGAATTAAATAAATGTCATATTTATTTAATTCATTTGATGAAAATGAGAGTAAAAAGGGGGTAAGGTATTTAACTATTAAATGAATACTTTAGGGATTTAGAAGAATTAAGGGTATTAATTAAATAATAGCGATATTACTCAATTAATGCAAATAAGAGGATATTAGACGAAAAGGGATAAATTTGGACAAATGCAAGTCTCCAAATTTAGGTGTCTACACCAACAAACTATGGATGCTTGGAAAAAATCTATCAACGTGGAATTGTAAGCAATAGCATAGACAAGGTAGTGAGTAGTTTGAAAAAATGTCTCGAAGAAATTCAATCTCATGGTGATGGAATGTCATTCCATCACCATGAGACCCATTTGTTTGAGGTATTTTTTCAAATAGCTCACTGCCTTTCTAAGCTACCACATTTTCCATACATGTCTACCAAAGAATTTTATCAAACTACTCACTTCCTTGTTGCTATGGCTAAAAGCCTAAAATAGGTTTTTTCCAACAAACTATGGATGCTTGGAAAAAATCTATCAAAGCATAATAGTAAGAAATATCATAGTCAAGGCAGTGAGTAGTTTGAAAGATTTCCTTAAAGAAATGTGGTCTCATGGTGATGGAATACCATTTCCGAAAGAATAGAAACCAAGTGTTTATCCAAAATTCCCCTCCAAGTTATTTGCAAAGTCCTCATCCTCATCCTCAATTTACCAATCCATGGAACTTTCCACCTTTTATTCCACATTTTAATATCCCCGCCCCTACCTCTTCATGTCATGATCGTCCTCCATCTCATAACCAAGATCACACTATACCATTGACCCCATCCCAGCATAATACCATAGAGAAGGCAATGAATTTTTTGAAAAAATGTCTCAAATAAATGTGGTCTCATGGTGATCGAATGTTATAACACATTTCGTTGTAATGACATTCCATTACCATGATACTACATTTCTTTGAGGCATTTTTTCAAATAGTTCACTACCTTCTCTATGCTACCACAATTTTCGTACATGTCTACTAAAGAATTTTATCAAATGGTTCACCGCCTTACTACTATGAATAAAAGCCTAAAATAGGTGCTTTCAAACAAGCTATGGATAGGGAAAATAGTAAGCATGATAGCCAAAAATATATAGTATAATAAGTACTCAAATTTTTGTTCATTATCTCATTTATTATAAGCCATGACGTGCAACACTATTTTAGTTTTTGTGATTGAATAACTTTTTGTTTTATTTTTAGATGTTGCAAGAGGAAACAACTCCAAATTTTAATAGGGAAATAGAGCTTGGTGTTTCTACTGCTATAGACTCCTCGATGCCTCTCATGGGGGTATGTGAAAGATTACTAAATTTCAATTTCCATTCATTGTTATAGCTATTAGTTAGTGAAAAATTAAACCATTATTGATTTATAGTTTAATTTCTCTTTGGATGGTTTCTAGAGGGCTTCAACATGCCACAACATGGGCATGCAAATGTTTCCCTCGAGGAGAGTGATCATCTAGAGGTGGTAAGTGATTATTTTGTTAAATATTTCATTTTTTATACTATAATTTCTATAGATTAATGTCTTTACTTATTATTGTAATAGATAAGGCTTGATTGAGAACTAAACCTTAGGAGTAGCAGGAGCACTCCTAGACCTCAAAGTAAACGAGTGACAGGCTCATCACCATTTGGTCGACCAATAAAGGGTAAGAATTTGTTTCAAGAGCATGGAGAGTAATGACTTTTGATTCCAGGGTAAGTGCACCAAGATGGTTCCCAAAAAGGGGGCTTAAGTGGCCACTTTTTTTCTGAAATCAAGAAATGTTCACCTTGGACGTGAAATTGAGGATAGTTACACTCAAAATTTTGAGATGGAACAAAAACAAGGATTGAAGTACTTAGAGTCTACTTTATAAACTACTAATTTATTTTGAAAATGGTTGAGATTAAGGGGTTCAAAAGATGGATGTACACAAATTGGTGTTGTTTTTGTCAGAAAAACATAACATAGGAACTCTTGTACAACCTGAGCACGGTGAACTTTTTTGTAGTATTTTTAAAATCACTATGGTCAAAAGTTAGCTAACAACATCTAGTTGATGTACAATTTTTCTAATAATTTTTTAATGAATATTTTTTTTTTACTAATTTTCTAAGTGGGCATATTTTTTTTATAAACTACTAATTTATTTTGAAAATGGTTGAGATTAAGGGGTTCAAAAGATGGATGTACACAAATTGGTGTTGTTTTTGTCAGAAAAACATAACATAGGAACTCTTGTACAACCTGAGCACGGTGAACTTTTTTGTAGTATTTTTAAAATCACTATGGTCAAAAGTTAGCTAACAACATCTAGTTGATGTACAATTTTTCTAATAATTTTTTAATGAATATTTTTTTTTTACTAATTTTCTAAGTGGGCACTTCTACAAAAAATTTGGAAAATAATTGATTTTTCTTTTTTAAAAATTTGTAGAATGGAGTCTAGTTTCTAAAAATGTAATTTATTTTGAAATTTTGATGAATGGTTAATTTATAACAAAAACACAAACACTGTTTTTGGAAAAAATATATACAAACAAAAAAATTATGTATGAAAGGCTTAACATTATCAAAAAGTGAAAAAAATTGCATCATTCGATAGCTAAGAGAGAACCTAACATTACCCATGGTTTTTAATTTTGTTGATATTGAACTCGATGCAATCTTGATGGTGAGCACGGACCCGATTATGTGAAAAATTGTAGAATTTGCAAAAACACATCTCTGGCCTTGTTGGGAATTCCCTCCAAGCCTTTGGGTTGGTATTCCAAGGCAAGTACTTTCACTTTTTTCTTTGTTTTTAACGTGAAATAATGCAAGCGCATTTTTTAAAACTTTTTTCAAAAGTGGCCAGAAAATTGGTACCCAGCTTCATGCACCTGCCCTCCAGAGCCCTTTGTTGTATGCCTATATGGCATTTTTGTACATATTTTGTATTGGATATATTTGACATTGTATGCTATATGGCATTCTCGTAAGCCTATATGGCTATTTTGTATATATTTTATACTTAGATAGACATAAATTGGCGTATGCCTACATGGATATTTGGTTAATACAATTTTTTTTAATTGATGGTGTCCATATTTGCATTATAAATCCACGGTTAAATAGATATGAGTTACATGTATTCAAGTGTATACTTTACAACTTATGTGTATACTTTGCGACTTACGTGTATTCCAATGTATACTTTACGACTTACATGTTTTCATGCATATACCTTGTATTTATGCATATACTTTGTATTATTTTGTGTATACTATGTATTCGTGTGTATACTTCAAGGCTTACGTGTATTTGAGTACTTTTGCTTCTCTTATTCACATGAATGTTTCACTTATATTCTCATGTATACTTATTAATGGGTTAGCCCTAGCATTGATCATTGTTGTCCTTCATGGTTTGTATTGAATATTTATTGATTGATGCTAAACAACTTCAATATTTCTAAGAATACTAGTAGAGTTACAAATTACAAAATTGCACAAATTGAAAAGAAAAGATTAACTGTAAATAAATGCACTGATTATTAACTTGATAATTGATTAAGAATGAGTATAATATATATATCAAGAGATGATCCTTCTAGAATGGAAATTTTCAACTAGAAAATAGGCATGAAACTCCATGCAAGATTGCACAACTAAACAATCATTATCGTAAAAATCTAACTAACAAACCTATCTAAAGAATATTTTAGGCAGAATATTCTACACTAACATTTTCATAATCAATGGATTGAATCCATGCTCACTCCCCAACTGTCAACTAAAGTTTTTCAAGAAACCCCTTTGATATATTTCAATGTCCATCAGATCAATGGATATAAATCTAACCAAAGCATTCCCAATACTTTGAAAGAAATAATCCACCCAAAATTGCAATAGAAGACAAGGAAAATGAACCCACATAGGCATAACTGAATAAAGAATAGTTCACCCTTCACAGCTTGGTGAAACCATTTCCAAACTTAGAAGATCTTAAAGATAAAGAAGAATTGTGATCTATATAATATAGAATTAGTACCCACTTTGATGACTACACAATTTTCAACCATGGGCTTATCATGCTTTTTCAAATTCGGTAAGAAGACTTATTTAAGATCCTTGAGAAATTTATTTCCTAAGGGAAAGGAGGATAATTAAAAACCATCTTTCCCTTGCTAAACTTGAGGATGATCATATGCTTTTGGTGTGGAAAACTCAGACTTCTCAATTGTCATGTGAATGTTTCTCTTTTCAATTGATTTGCATGCCATCATAAGGGATTGAGCTAGATGAACATAGCTTAGAGTGATTCAACATGTTTGGGTGTGAAAGAGGACCATGCCTAGCATAAACGTACCTATCCAAACATAATGGAATAGTTTATTTGGTCACACGAGTTGCCAAATGAAATTTGTACCACTTTGTAACTTTACACTGCTTACAATTGAAAAGTCATCACCATGGGAAAACAACTCTAAGATAACAAAAACTGAGAGAGGTTATTGTAAAGGGGCCCAATTTAATCCCCTATTCTTAGATGGAGAGTTCGTAAGTGTCATGGTTTCTGAGTAATAGCCCATCAAATATTGTGACCATTTTGCATTTTGGACCCTTAAGAGATTGAGTTGACTAAACGTATCTCACTATGATTTGGCATGTTTGAGTGTGAAAGAGGACCATGCCTAGTGTAAATGTACCCATCTAAATGAAGTGGAATAGTTTATTTGGTCACACGAGTTGTAGAATGAAAGTTGCACCACTTTGTAACTTTACACTGCTTGTATTTGACATGTTTTCCATCAAGTGAAAAATAGACACCATGGGAAAATAAATCTGAGATAACAAAACATAAGAGAGGTTATTGTAAAGGAACCCAATGTGATCCCATAGGATTAGACAGAGAGTTCGTAAGCATCACAATTTTTGACTAATAGCTCCTCAAAAATTGTAACCATTTTGCACTTTGGATCCTTAAGGGATCGAGTCGATTGAACATAGCTTGGAGTGATTTGGTGTGTTTGGGTGAAAAATAATACCATGCCTAGCATAAACATACCCATGTGGATGTTGTGGAACAAATCATATTTTCACATGAGTTGCAAAACGAAAGTTGCACCACTTTGCAACTTTAAACTGCTTGCAGTTGACACTTTTTCCATCAAGTGAAAACTAGACACTAAGGGAAAATGACTTTGAGATAACAAAAACTGAGAGAGGTTATTGTAGAGGGGCCCAACGTAATCCCATAGGTTTAGACGAAGATTTCATAAGCATCATAGTTTTTTAGTAAGAGTCTGTCAAAGATTGCAGTCATTTTGCACTTTAGACCCTTAAGAGATCAAGCTGGTTGAACATAGCTCGAAGTGATTCAATGTGTGTGGGTGTGAAAAGGGACCATGCCTAGCATAAATGTACCCATTTAAACACATTGGAACAATCCATTTGGTCACATGAGTTGTAGAACAAAAGTTTCACCACTTTGCAACTTTAAACTGCTTGCATTTGAGACTTTTTCCATCAAGTGAAAACTGGACACCATAGGAAAATGACTTCAAGATAACAAAAACTGAGAGAGATTATTGTTGGAGGGGCCAAACGCAATCTCGTAGGCTCATATAGAGAGGTTGTAAGTGTTGTCTTACAGTTTTTCGTTGCACCAAAAGATCGACCTATTAATTCCCAATACAACTACTAGAGTTAATGGATCCACGGGAGGAGGTTATTCCATGTCACGAATCCCGATGGGAGAACTAACTAGTTGCCAAAAATCTCCCCCTTAGCGTTACCCAAGGGGATTCAAACTTGGCACCTTTGGCTTTGATACCAATTTTTGGATCATACTTGTTGTTGCACCAAAATATTGACCTATTAATTCCCAATACAACTACCAGAGTTAATGGATCCATGAGAGGCGGTTAGTCTATGTCACAAATCCCAAGGGGAGTGCTGACCAATTTCCAACAGTCTCACAATAGCTCATCCAAGATTGCTACCCTTTTTCACTTTAGACTCTTAAGGGATCAAGCTGGCGGAATGTTTTGATGTTATAGCTACGGGTTTCATCCTTCAACCAATTTAAATAATGAGAAAATAAATAAAGCAATGGCTATTTATTTATTTGAAGTTGACATGGATGAAGGGCTGCTTCTATTCAAATATTAATTTATATTTTATATTCTATGAAAGCCAACTTAATATTAAAAGTCTGCCACCCTTGGATAAGTCGTATCACTTTGAAGGAGGACGACTCTTCACAAAGAGTCACTTCGATGGGCTTAAATGCAAGGCATTACATTCCTCTTTAGCATTGAAATTATTATCAAGTGAAGTTCACACATTTTCTGAGTGTAGTTTATCGTTATCAACATATTGGCATATTGCTCAAGAGAATCAACTTGTGTAGAAGTCTCTATTCTTTGTGAAACTTGCATCTAGTGAGGTGTTGTTATAGTTACATCAGAATGGCCTTGAGATTGGCCATGTTGTAAGTGAATTACTGTTCATTTAATCAATATATAAGCTATATATTGTTGTTGGGTTTTTCTCCCTCAAGAAGGAGGGTTTTCCCAGGGTATACACTATGTTCTATTGTGTGATTTTTTTTTATTTATGCTTAATTTAAATTTGGTTATAAAACTAACATGGTATCTAAGTGGGTTTAAGAAAGATCATGATCAGATTTGTTTGAGCAACAAAATTCTCTTCTCTTCTTCTCATCTAAGGGAGTCTATCTTAGCTTTTAAAATGGTGAACAGACTCAAGGTTGAAGATAGACTTGATGATGCATCTAACTTCACCTCTTGGAAGTTTAGAGTTCTTATTGCAATGGAAGAGAATGGTATTCTCAATTTTGTGGAGAGTGAAGTGCCAAAACCTTCTGATGAGGTTGAGAAAACTCAATGGAGGAAGAATGGTACTAAGGCTAAAAATATTTTGATTGATTCTGTGAAGGATCATCTTACAGTACCAATTATATCCAAGATGACGAGAGCCAATGACATGTTTGAGACTCTCCAAGGCTTGTATGAGATCAACAACACCAGCAGATCTCTTTCCTTGAGGCAACAACTCCATCATAGAAAGATGGCTAAAGGAGATTTAGTCATCTCCTTCTTCATGAAGATCACTGAGTTGAAAGATCAACTATATGCCATTAGAGATATAATTGATGATAGATATCTAGTCATGTTGTCACTAAATGGCCTTTCTCAATCTTGGGAGACCTTTATCCAAGCTATCAGTGGAAGATCTAAATTACCCAAGTTTGATCGTCTTAGGGCTGATTGCATTCAATAGGAATCAAGTTTGGTAGCAAGAGTGAATGGTCAAAGCACTCATAATGAATACAATCATGTTCTTGCTGCTCAAACTTCCTAGAGAAAAGGAAACTTCAATAGGAATAGAGACATAAAATTAGATTATGCTCCTAAATCAAAGAAGAAGAAATATCTCTCTCATATCCAGTGTTTTAGATGTGACAAGTATGGTCACTATGCTCGAGATTGTTTAACAAGACCAAAGCAACATGCTTCTACCACAGATGTTGGTAATGTGTCACCTCAAGAAGAATCTAGAGACAACTTAGGATGATTTTTATTCATCTCTGCCCTATCAAGCAATGTTCTACCTGATAGTAGCACATGGTTGATTGATAGTGGTGCTTCACGACACATTATAGGATATCGAGAGCATCTTTCAGATTTTTTGGAAATAGAAACCAACCTACAAGTGATAATCGGAGATGATGCTTTCTATTCAATGAAAGGTGTTGGATCCACCTCTCTTCACTTGAGTGATTTCTTGTTTGTGCCAGGAATCAAGAGAAATATGGTTTCAATTTTAGCTTTGAAAGACAAAGGGTATCAAATTGCATTTTTTGAGGGAAAATTTCTTGCTTGGCCGAAGAACTCTAGCATCAAAACAACCTAAGTGATTAGTGTTCATCAAGAGAGTCTATATAGACTTTCCATTCTCCCAATTCAAGCATTGTTGCATGATTCTACCAGTTCATGTGAGCTATGGCATAGGATATTTTCTCACTTACTATGGCATAGGATATTTTCTCACTTACATTTCATAGCTCTTCCATCCATGAAGAAGATGGTTGCAGGTCTCTCGAAGCTCATTCAGGAGCATGATGGTACTTGCAAAGGTTGTACAATGGGTAAGAATACTAGAGGTACTTTTCATAGTAGTGAAAGTAGATCTAAAGGGGTAAGTGCACCAAGATGGTTC
>VDFB02105785.1:564836050-564893963 GCA_007258455.2 Sequoia sempervirens
AGGGTGGGAGAGGGTGGGAGAGTGTGGGAGAGAGTGGGAGAGAGCCAGAGAGCACGGGAGAGGGTGGGAGAGAGTTGGAGAGAGTGGGAGAGAGTGGTTGAGTGGGAGATAGGGTGGGAGAGGGTGAAAGAGTGTGGGAGATAGGGCAGGAGTTGGTTGGATTTTGTCTACCCTATAAATCTTTAAAAAAAATAACTATATTATAATTTGAGTGTGTTATGAATAAGTAGAGACATGTCCGTTTAGCAAGAAATAACGCACTTGCGTTATAACGTGAGCATGTTTTTTATTGCACTAAAAATGGTTAAAAAACACAATATACCCGTGATGTCAGCCCACATTCTGCATATTCTCCTAGTTCTACATGTTCTCTGACAAAAAGTAGCTTTTTGGTGATTGAGTGAAGTGTGCATGCATGATCTTTAGATTCCACCACCTTTTTCATGATATTTCCATCACCTTTGCATGAAATAGCAGAGTTTTCACGTTGAAAGGCATATAATATGAATTCAAGTTTGAATTACAATGATAACTGATATACAATTGAAGTTTGGAGGGGAACAAGCTTTTGAAAAAGTCAAATTTTTAAGGAGTTTGAGGAAAGAAGAAGCAAAGGCTACATAATTGGGTAGAACTCCTCCATTTGAAACTTTGGTTTTTAGGTATGTGAAGTCTTTGTACATTTTCTTTCATTCTATTATGGCTTGCTTTCATTTTTTGTTGTTTATTCCATGTTGATCAAATTGTTTGTTTGTCATGTTACAACCTTAGGTTGTCAATGGACATTTTAAATTACACAATTCTATACACTTTCCTATTACATTTTTAAACCACATCTCTTTGAGGCATTTTGTTAAATTTAACAATTGTCTTTTTTTGTGTATGCTTCCAAAGCTTTCATTGAGGTATTTTGTCAAATATTTATACAAACCAGCTGATTGCCTTGTCTATGCTACCAAATTTTCCATACATGTCTCTAAAAAATTGGAATATACTCCTAATGCAGTAGGGGGAGGCCTGCAACATACAAACACACAACTCCAATCTACAAACAAATTTACAATTTACAATTTCATCATGACCTCTTCTTTCAACAAATTCACATTGTTTAGGTTGTAGCATATCAAAGTCACTCAATTGGGTATGATTCCCCACAAAACCTTCTCACTTCTCAGCAGACCCCCAAATCCAAAAATAGTCTTTACTTAGGTCTCAAAACAAAAGATTTTCTAGGTTTTAGGACCTTGCATGCTGAAATAGGTTTCCAATACAAAAACCCTCAATTTTCTCATAAATATCTAGGGTTTTCTATATTTCACAACTCCAAGGCCTTCCAAGCCTCACCAAAGCATCAAACAAGTTTTTCAAGGTCTATAAAAAAAAACCTTCACTAGGCCTTTAGCCTCATTAGATATCAAAAACACCACTTTGGTTCCTCCTTTTCATACCAAAAACTCACATTCGTAGCCTAAGATAACATCACAATCCCTATAGATGCCTTACCACTATTAAAAGAAACATGAAACTTGAAAACAACATATTACAGGCCTTTCCTCTGAATCACAGGTCACCACAGTAGGAGGAAAGGCTCCATCTTTAAATTAAAGTAAAACTCATACCTTGCTAGTCTGTACAGGCTGATCATGAAGAATGGAGTTTTTTGTTCACCGAAACAACCAAAGGAGTCTCAAAATAGATTAAGTCCAAGTTAAGACCTGCCACCACAGTGATTTGTTGTTCTACAGACCTAGGACCATTTAGACACCTTTATTTTACCCATTATAGAGCCTTTCAACATATCCAACAATCACCAATGCTTGTTTTGTACCAAACTGCACAAATTATTAAGTTTTATACACTTTTAAGGGCCCAAATTAGCCCACTTTTACAAAGGGACCACCTTCAAAATGTGTCCAAATCTCCTGAAACCTTGGGGCATCACTTTATATCTATCAAAACTTCAAATTATAGCATTAGATTGCAAAGATTCAATCATTTACCACCCAAACCATAAAACCCTCTCCCTAGGCTTAGAAACTATATGTTTTATTGAAAGTAGCACTTTCCAAACACTCCAAAACTTTAAAACTATTGAAACGAGCCTAATATACCTTGTTCATGCTCAATCTAACATAAAATAATGCTGCCCAACTGAGAAACTCAATTTCAGTCACCAAAAGCTCAATTTTGTTAAGGAAAACTCAACATTTCCTCATTTGGTTTGACGCCCAATCCAAGATCATCCTCCATTCAAGTTTATCATGGACTTTTATAATGTTTCCCTCTTAAAACAAACCACTTCAACTTTGAAAACTAACATTTGAAAGAGGTGACCGTTGGTCTCCCTCTTTAATAGAATTTTACAACCCTTCACTATTAGTTAATTTGACTTGACTTAGCACTTTTTGCACAGGTAAAATTATTCGTCATGCTGAAGAAACGAACTGTTAAAAAGAAAAAACTAACAGATGATCAGCCCCAAGACTTCAGAGATAAAGAGAAAAAATGGATGAGGGAATATCTTGAAAAGCAAAAATTGGGAACGATTGATGAAAACAAGCCAGTTGAAGAGGAACCTTAACCGTCAAAAAGAGAAAAGAAATTGGCAACACAAAGGGCACGAATGCAAAAGAGTCATGCTAGGGGAGATGCAGATATGGTATTTCGAGACACACCCTTTATCGCAAGTGAATACGAAGGGACACCATTAATCACAAGCGAATATGGAGGGACACCATCTACCACAAGTGAGTATGGTTGGACACCATCCACCACATCTGAGGTTGAGAGTACATCATCACTCGGACTTGACGAACAAGGTAAGCCATCATTTCCACATGAACCTCAAGGTATGTATTCTATTCCACCCTCGGTCGAAGGTACGCAATCTAGCCCACCTCAATTAAATATTGATGAAATTGCCAATGTTGAGATGTATGTACCTAAGAGAACACACCTAGAATTTTGTGTAGAAAGCCAAAGTTTTTTATTAATATTGATGAGGATATTTTGCAACACATGGAAGGTAAGATTATAGAACGCACTTGTAGAAGATATGCTGATAAAATTTGACAAATGTTCTTTGAAAAGCTAAATGAGACCGGAAGATGTCAACTATTTGTTCAGATGATGTGGGGTTTAAAGTACAGAAACATCATGAAGACTCTTGGGTTGAGAACATCGAATGGATCAAGTGAAAACACTATTGTGAAGAATCTAATGGATTCTTATGAGAGTTTGGGTAAGACCTCATGCTCAAAGGATAGTAATGTAACCCGACGTGTCATTACATCGACTTTGGTAAGCTATCAAACAAAGAGATCTTGTCTCATTAAAAAGACAAGTCAACAAATGGGAATTAGTAGAAAAACTTTATCAAAAGTCGTTCAAAGGTGGCAAAACGATTCAAATGAATTATGGCATTCTCGGGAAGGCTACCACATAAAGATAAAAAAATTGTTGGAGCATTGAGAACACTAATTGAAGATTATTGGAAGAATAATACAAGACCATCTCTGAATCAAAGGGATGTCGTAAGAAGGAGAATCGGTAGTTGGAACCGTGAGCCACATCCAAAGCATTTTTTGGATATGACTCAAACTCAATTTTTTCATAAATTTCAAAATGCTTATCCTCAAATTAGTATTTCTCCAAAAAAAATTGAAATTCTTTAACCTTTTTATGTCAAGATAAATCACACACACACTATTTGTTGTTGTAGACTACATATTGAATTCTCTAACCATTATGATACATTTTATCATTCTATATGTTTAGATTTGCATACTAATGATGCTTTGACGGATTGTGGCATAAAATCCCGACCAAAATCTTCAAGAGAGTTCTTATCAAAAAAATTATTTCAAATAGAGGATGGCTAAATATTCTATAGGACAACATGCTTGGATGGTTCATGCGAGTGTTGCGGTGGCTTGCAACGAATGCTAGTATGTCAACATATGGAAAGCACAAATGAGGTGGGGCATAAACTAGTAGATTTAAGGAAGCATAAAATAGTGGCATATGCTACAAAAGATGGGTCTCAAGCAAAATGGTGTGATTTGGTTATTGAGAAGATTCCAGTGTATCAGTTTATGTCCATGTTTCATGAGAATCTAGTGTATGAGTATGCAAAGCATACCCATAGAGCCCGATGGTTGGACAAACAATTCAAGCTATGCAAGGACACCTTTCTAGTTGGTAGCATAGTATCGGTGGTTGACTTTGCGGAGAACTACACTCTATAGCCACAGTGTGAGGTGCAGTCATAGTATTACAAATCCACATAGGTTTCGATATTTGTGCACATAGCATTCACTCATGCAGTTGATAGTACAGAGGACCAAAGGAAGGTATTCAGGGAGTATCACTTTTATATTAGTGATGATCACACACATTCTCTAGACTTCGTGCAAGGTTGCTTCTAGTTGTTCTATAGTGATTTGGCTCGGAGGGGCATAGCATACGGTCGGCATATAATATGGTTGGATAACTGTGCAGCATAGTTCAAGAACGCGCGCATGTTCTACTGGTTGTACAGGATGCATCTCACTACAGGTGTTCAGCATATGTGGAAATTTTGTGAGGCCAGGCATGGAAATGGGGAGCATGAGTGAAAAGAGCATTAGCACGAGAAGAGTTAAAGTATAAAGATAGTACAAAAGTTGACAAATGCAAGTTCAGTCGTCGAGTGGTGTAATGCTTCGATGGGTCCAGGTAATGAAGGTATGTCTTCAGTTCATAGATTTTTTTGGTTGATGGATGATACTAACATTATACCATATGAGGATTGTTGTACACTAACAGGATCGAGTGAGCTACACTCTTTCCTTAGCTCAAATGCAGGTTCATGGAGTATCGATACACATAAGATGGCATGCTTTTGTACTTCATGTACAATGCAAGCCTAGAATGATTGTGAGTCAGGGGAGTGGGTTGAAAAATGGTTGACAAGTTATCTTACCCCACTTCACACATATCGCCCTCTAACGTCATTGGAACTAACACAAATAGAATCATCGATCGACTTTGACCACGTACCAGATCTAGTTCAACCAAGTAATATATCTACTTGCTTAGTTTTTCAAATTCCATATTGTTATCTTACTTTGTACTGTATTCATAATGTTGACTAATTTCAAGTGATTTTATGCACATATCAATGCAAAGCATGTTTATGCAATTATTGTAGATGAAGAAAACGAAGAGGGAACATATTATTACTTGTGTCGCTATGTTGAGGCCAAAAAGAAATTGGAAGCCCTAGTTATAGATGGAAAAAACATCGAATACCCTACAGGCTCAATTGTTGTTATTGGAATGTGGCTCAGAAGGTACTCACATAAGAGTGTTAAACATTGGTTGTTTGAGGACTTTGACACGCATCATAAGATTCTTCATTACTCCTACCTTGTTGTGGCATCCAATGTTCATTTGAGAAAATATGGGGGTAGACCTTTGAACAAGACCTTGTGGAAGGTCCATGAGTTTGACCATGAGGCAATACTTGACACAATAAAGAGTAGAGCAGATCTGGATGGTTCATTGGATTAATTTGTAAGTATATGCACAATGGTTCTTATTAATTTATACTTGTATCCATGTTAATTTTTTTGATGCCAATGCTATCATGTCTTATTTTTCTTTGTGTATCTGTAAGTAACCCGATAAAAATTGAATGGTGTCCCCTTGCAAAAAATGCAGATTTATGAGCCATCTAAGAGAATCTCAAGCATAAAAGCAATGCAACATCCCTATTTTGATGATCTTGACAAATCTCAATTATGATTTTCAGCCATTACAAAAGTGTGTGCGAAGCTTGGTGAGGTAATTTCAAGTTATTCATTTGAATTTAACCTTATCATGAGCACCTATGATGTAGACATTATAGGAGCATCTTGAATTTCAAAATATTCTAGATTCATGAGAGGTGTTGTGTGCAATAGGTATCTTGGAACTTTCAATGAAGATGTATGAGCAGGAGTGACTAAGTTGAGAGACTGTCATGTCTATTTGTAAGCGCCTTCCATCTATTTTCATTTCATTTCCAATTTGGACATGAGTTGTTTCTTTTTATTCTTTTACTTTGCCTATTTGTCACTAAACTAGTAAAAATTGATTGATATCTCCTTGCAGAAAATGATGATTTTTGAGCCATCGAAGAGAATCTCAGCCAAAAAAGCAATGCAACATCCTTATTTTGATGATCTTGAAAAATCTCAATTTTGATTTCAATCCATTATAAAAGAGTGTGCGAAGCTTTGTGAGGGGATCTCAAGTTTCTCATTTGAAGTTAACCTCTAAATGAGAACCTATGATGTAGACATTATAAGAGAATCTTGAATGTATGAGTGACATTGTAAAATATCTGTGAGAATAGAGTACCTAAGGCATTGTAATGAGATTTACTTGTAATGACATTTACTGAAATAATGAATTTTGTGTAGGGGCACCAAGGTTATTGAGCAAATTTGGTTCATGGAAAAATTTTAAGTTAGTTTTGTGTTTTGAGTTTTTTCAATTGAATAAGGTCATAACACATCCACAATTGATTTATAATGTAATCAGTCATGTTAGTTACAAAAAAAATAGTTAGGAATGATTGGAAAGATGTAGAATCATTTGTAAAGGCTATTTAAAGCCTCTCGAAGGCTATTTAAGTCAATATTTGAATTTTTAGCCTTTTGAAGGAAAATATTTGAATATGGTTGTAAATGTACTATTAGTGAGATTGATATTGTTAACCTTCAAATAGTAGTGGTATTTATCTTGATGAAATATCCTTTAGATGCAAGGATTCAAAGCACATCAACCACATGGTACAAATGATTAAATCCCAGAGACGGTTTGTAGCAATGAAAGAGTCTGAAAAGGCAGAGAGAGCTACACTGGTGACTCAAGAGAAACTTTAATGATGCAAATTCAAGGTAAAGAAGACTCAAACAAATCAGATTTTAGTAAATCAACAACCTTTGTTATTTCATTTGGTCATCTTGGAACAACTACCAACATAAATGCTTTGAAACTCAACAATTTGGCTTAAATTTTAGAGAATGCCTCTCAAGGACTATTTCATCATCAATATAGCATCTACTCAAACCCCTAACACCATTCCCAAGCTAGACATATAAGGTTTCTTTGCAATTTTTTGGAGATCCTTCAAACTGCCCTGCAAAAAGGCTACAAAATTAGCCCTGTTTTACAAAAAATTTGCTCTTTAAACTTCTTCTAACCCCACAAGCTCTTGGACAGTCATCAAATAGGTCACAAAACTCCCAATTCCATGGTTTTTAGAAAATCACTCAACCTCTAAGCCACAATTGATTAAAAACCTCAATTTTCTAACAAATACGTAGGGTTTTTAGCATCTCACAACTCCAAGGCCTACAAACCTCACCAAAGAATCAAAAAAGTTTTTTAGGATCTGCACACACATTATAATAAACCTTCACCTAGCCTTTAGACACAGTAGATCTCAAAAACATCACTTTGGTTCCTCCATTTCAAGCCAAAATCTCACATTCTCAACCTAAAACATCACCAACCCTATAAACACCTTACCATTATTAAAAGAGTTAAGGAAACTTGAACACAACACATTGTAAACCTTTCCTCTAAGTCACAATTCACCACAATAGGAGGAAGGGCTCCATCACAAAAATTAAAGTAAACTTGAAGACCCTACTGGTTTGTACAGGTTGAATAAAGAAAAATGGATTTTCCTTTCACTAAAATAACCAAAGGTGTATCTAAACAAATTAAAATCTAGGTTAAGACCTGCCACCACAATGTTTCATGAATTTATTTTCATAAGAGGCCTATACTAGGCTGTACACAGAGAAAAGAAACTGAAAACTCAGAAAAATGTTGAAATTCCACAGTTTTAGGCGTTGTGAAGAGCACCAATCTTCAAAAAAACTATTGATTGAACCCCCATTTAGGCTTGAATGATGTTTTTAATACATTTCAAATGATAATCATCTCCCTTCAATGCCCATAACTACCTTTGAACCACCAAACCCTTATTAAGCCTACAAATACTAGTATTTAAGAATGGTTTTGCTTACTAAGCTTTATCATGCAAATTTAATATTCTAAAGGCCTAGGACCACTTAGAAACCCTTATAAAATGAATTTTAGACTCTTTCTCTGCACTCCCACCTACTTTTTACATAATTTGACTTTATGGCAATATCAACAATTATTTAATTCAAGAGTGCTTTTGCACATTTGTCCACCCTAACCTACTAATTATGAAAGTACATAAAAGATTGGTCTATTAGACCTTATTCAAGACAAAAAGACCTCAACATACTAACATTTACTAACTATCCTCCCAATTTACCATCAAACAATCACAAATTGAGGGTGAGGTGTGGGTGCTCATGCACCATTCAGCTTTCAAAAACAAAGTCAATTAGGCTAGCAGATGTCTGGATCGAGCTAGCATTTGGTGGAAGAGGAAGAAAGATGACTGCAACTCTAGAGGCCCACCATACTAGATTTTGGTATTGAACCATGAGAGTAGAAGAGAGATTTGATATTATGTATCAAAACATTAACCATGCATTCTTCCAACCAATGGAGAAGGAGATGATTACTTTGCTTCATTTTCATTTGCATAAGCATATCAAGGCATGGGAACCAAGAAGACCAAGGATGTCCAGTTTTATGTGGAGGTAATGGATCTGATTCAAACTTTAGGAGGGTGAAGAAGGTCAATGTATGATCTTGATGAAACTGAGGAAGAACAACAAGAGAGGTACAGGAAAAATAAAATCAATAAAGAGTTTCAAGGTTTTGTCGAGTGAGTAAGAGAGCTATGGGAGCAGCCTCATCTAAAATATTTTGAACTAGAATTTGATATGTACCATTTAGAGAGCTTGGTTTTCATGGAGTTCCTTTCAAAGCCTCTAATTTTATTATTCTTATGGTAAACTGTTTGGTAGAGTTGGTGGAATTACCTTTCTTAGTAGTAATCGTTATTAGTGAGATTGAGATTGTTAACTTTGAGAGAGTAGGACTTGGGAAAACTGAATTTGATATGGCCATTTCTTTCAAAGACTTCAAGCGGGATGTACTCCGCATTGACACCATTCCTCAATCTTCACTTGATGGTATCAAGGAATGATTGAACTCCATGGTTATAAAGTATTATGAAAGTAGAATGAACTTGTACTAGCAGCCAATTTTGAAGACTATTATTGATGATTCAAATCACATCAACCATGTGGTACAGATGATTAAATCCAAAGATGATTTGTAGCAATGAAGGAGTTTGAAAAGGCAGAAAGAGCTACATTGGTGACTTAGGAGAAACTTCAGCTTTCAAAAAACAAAGCCAATTAGGATGGCAGATGTGTGGATCAGGCCAACATTTGGTGGAAGAGGAAGAAAGATGACTGGAACTATGGAGGCCCACCATACTAGATTTTGATATTCAACCATGAGATTAGAAGAGAGAGTTGATATCATGTATCAAAACATTAAGCATGCATTCTTCCAGCCAGCAGAGAAGGAGGTGACTACTTTTCCTAATTTTCATTTGCATAACCATATCAAAGTGTGGGAACCAAGAAGACCAAGGATGTTGAGTTTTATGTGGAGGTAATGGATGTGGTCCAAACTTTAAGATGGGCAAGAAGGTCAATTTATGATTGTTAACCTTGAGAGAGTATTTATGTTGAGGAAATTTCCTTTAGATGCAAGGATTCAAAGCACATCAACCACATGTGGTACAAATGATTAAATCCCAGAGACGATATGTAGAAATGAAAAAGTTTGAAAAGGCAGACAGAGCAACACTAGTGACTCAGGAGAAACTTCAGCTTTCAAAAACAAAGTCAATTAGGTTGGCAGACGTGTGGATCGGGCCAGCATTTGGTGGAAGAGGAAGAAAGATGACTAGAACTCTGGAACTCTGGAGGCCCACCATACTAGATTTTGGTATTCAACCATGAGAGTAGATGAGAGAGCTGATATCATGTATCAAAACATTAAGCATGCATTCTTCTAGCCAGCGGAGAAGGAGATGATTACTTTGCTTCATTTTCATTTGCATAACCATATCAAGGCATGGGAACCAAGAAGACCAAGTATGTCAAGTTTTATGTGGAGGTAATGGATGTGGTCCAAAATTTAGGAGGGAAAAGAAGGTCAATGTATGATTGGTGCATGAGCACCATTCAGTAGGTTTTGGTCATCAAAGAAAATGAGTAGAATATCATCAATTTACTAAAACCGGCCCAAACTTGTACATTTCAAGGTTTTGAGTCAATAAAAATGGTTTTTTGATCCATTCCTCTTTTTGTATCCTCTATAACTTGAGGAACGGGTCTTCACTAACATTATTAAGGTGTGGGAATGATGTGTTAGTGTTGGGGAGGTCTGAAAGTGAGATGGGTGTGAAACACGTGTGTAAAAGTGAGTTTTCTTTAAGAAAAATGGTGGTTTTGAAGAGTTAAATTGTGTTTTTGTGTAGGGAAGCCTTATTTTATGATTGCTTGAGCTTGTGTATGGTATCACAAACTTGTTTGAGTAATTTTTAGGTTGTGGCTAGCTTTGGAAGTATCATTTTCAATAAACCCCTAGGGTTTAGGCTACAATAGAGGCTTTTGTGGTTTACCCATTTTTCAGTGGTATAACTGAGATCTGATTGTGGATTTTGAAGTTTTTACACCTTATAATTGCTTCCCCAAGAGTTGGTAAGGTTTGGATAAGTTTAGAGTATAGACCCTTTGTTCAACCAGATCGATCCCTTGAGGGTCCAAAGGGCAAAATGGCTGCAAACTTCAGCATGAGATTAATCAGACACCATGATGCTTATAAAATTCTCAACTAATCCTATGGGATCACATTGAGCCTCTCTAAAATAACCTCTCTCAATTTTCGTTATCTCGGAGTGGTTTTCCCGCGGTGTCCAGTTTTCAATTGATGGAAAAAGTGTCGAATGGAAGTAGTGGAAAGTTCCAAGGTGGTGCAACTTTCATTCTACAACTCGTGTGACCAAATGAACTATTCCAACACATCTGAATAGGAATGTTTATGCTAGAAATGGCCCTCTTTCATACCCAAACACATGGAATTGCTTTGAGTTACGTTCAACCAGATCGATCCCTTAAGGGTCCAAAGGGAAAAATGGTTGCAAACTTCAGCATGAGGTTAATCAGACACCGTGATGCTTAAAACCTTATTTTTTAATCTGATGGGATCATGTTGGGCCCCTCTACAATAATCTCTCTCATTTTTCATTAACTCGGAGTGGTTTTCCCGTGGTGTCCATTTTTCCAGTTGATGAAAAAAGTGTCAAATGGAAGTAGTGGAAAGTTGCAAAGTGGTGCAACTTTCATTTTGCAACTCGTGTGACCAAATGGACTGTTCTAATGCATCCAAGTAGGAATTTTTATGCAAGGCATGGTCCTCTTTCACACCCAAACACGCGGAATTTCTCCAAGCTATGTTTAATCTGATCAATCCCTTTAGGGTCCAAAGGGGAAAATGGCTGCAAACTTCAACATGAGGTTACTTGGACACCATGGTGCTTAGAAACTTCTTGTCTAATCTAATGGGATCAAGTTGGGCCCCTCTACAATAACCTCTCTCGATTTTTGTTATCTCAAAGTGGTTTTCCCGTGGTGTCCAGTTTTCAGTTGATGAAAACAGTGTCAAATGGAAGTAGTGGAAAGTTGCAAGGTGGTGCAACTTTCATTCTACAACTCGTGTGACCAAACATAATGTTCCAATGTGTCTAAATAGGAATTTTTATGCTATGACTAATCCTCTTTTGCACCCAAACACGTGGAATCGCTTTGAACTACGTTCAACCGGATCGATCCCTTAAGGGTCCAAAGGGAAAAATGGCTGCAAACTTCAGCATGAGGTTACTCAGACACCGTGATTCTTAGAACCTTTTGATTTGATCCAATGGGATCATGTTGGGCCCCTCTACAATAATCTCTCTTGGTTTTTGTTATCTCAGAGTGGTTTTCTAGTGGTGTCCAGTTTTTAGTTGATGAAAAAAGTGTCAAATGGAAGCAGTGGAAAGTTGCAAAGTGGTGCATCTTTCGTTCTGCAACTCGTGCAATCAAATAGATTGTTCCAATGCATATGAATATGAATTTTTACGCTATGCATGGTCCTCTTTCATACCTGAACATGTGGAATCGATCTGAGCTACGTTCAACCAGATCAATCCCTTAAGGGTCCAAAGGAAAAAATGGCTACAAACTCAACATGAGGTTACTCAAACACCGTGACGCTTAGAAACTTCTTGTCTAATCCCATGGGATCATGTTGGGCCCCTCTACAATAACCTCTCTCATTTTTTTTTATCTCAAAGTGGTTTTCCATGGTACTCAGATTTCAGTTGATGGAAAAAGTGTCAAATGGAAGCAGTGGAAAGTTGCAAAGTGGTGCAACTTTCGTTTTGCAACTTGTGTGACAAAATGGGTTGTTCCAACACATCCGAATAGGCATTTTCACACTATTCATGGTCCTCTTTCTCACCCAAACATGTGGAATTGCTCTGAGCTACGTTCAACCGGATCGATCCCTTAAAGGTTTGACTATAGTATGTTGAAATAGGCCATTCCACATATTGTTCAAGTTGTGTCTTAGTGATATGGGCCTGATGTAAGTAGGATAGGGAGTAGGAATAAGAAAATAGCATTAGTAAGGGCATTAGAAGAGATTACTAACACTGCCCCTGTTGAAAATTCAAAATTGAGACCCCTTTAAATCAAGGCTAGAAGATGTGAAAAGAAGAAATTGCTTGAAAATAAGTTAGAATAGGTTGAAAATAGGGTGAGATTGTGGAGTTTGATGTTTTCAAAAGGTCTGCAAGGATAGGGGAGATCAAAATTATGTTATGGCATTGCATGCCCTAGTTGGGAAAATAGGGGTTTTAAATGAAAAAGAGAGGTTTGAGGGAGTAAACGTGGGTAAAATCAAGGGGAAACATAATTTGGTGGTCAATTAAGTTTGTGCAAGAAAAATGAAGAGTGTTGGAATAGGTTTTGAGGTTCAGGTTTGGGGGTTCGATTTGCTGGTTTGGCCAAAAAAATTTGGAGGGGGGTTCAATTCGTTTTGGGTTCGTTGGTACAAAAAACATGTAAAAACAAAATATATATCTATGTAACCTAGAAGCATGAATGAGGATTATAATATCACATCGCATCATATAAACAAAAAAACCACCATAAACTTGAATGTCATTTAAAACAACAAAATTGGGAAACAAAAATGTCTTTATAACCTGCAAAAAAATGTGAATAAAATCACACTGATTTTCACGTGAAAAAAAACCATGAGACCATAGCTTGTTGCTTACTATTATGCTTTGATAGAATTTTTCCAAGCATCCATAACTTGTTTGAAAGTAATTTTTTTAGGCTTTTAGCCATAGCAACAAGGCAATGAATTGTTTAATAAAATGCTTTGGTAGACATGTATGAAAAATGTGGTAGCATAGACAAGACAGTGAACTGTTTGAAAAAATGCCTCAAAGAAATGTGGTTTCATGGTGATGGAATGGCATGATGAATTCCATGACAATAAAATTGCTATGAATTGTCATAGCATTCCACCACCATTGAGACCACATTTCTTTGAGTCTTTTTTTCAAACAGTTCGCTGCCTTGTTTATGATATTGCTTATTATTATGCTTTGATAGATTTTTTCCAAGCATCCATAGCTTGTTTGGAAGCACTTATTTTAGGATTTTATCCATAGCATCAAGGAGGTGAACTATTTGATAAAATTCTTTGGT
Organism: Sequoia sempervirens; assembly: GCA_007258455.2. NCBI lineage: Eukaryota > Viridiplantae > Streptophyta > Pinopsida > Cupressales > Cupressaceae > Sequoia > Sequoia sempervirens. The sequence continues at coordinate 564,849,817 of VDFB02105785.1, forward strand.
AAACATGTATGAAAAATGTGGTCGCATAGACAAGGCAGTGAATTGTTTGAAAAAATGCCTCAAAGAAATGTGGTCTCATGGTAATGGAATGCATGATGAATGCCATGACAAGAAAATTGCTATGGATTGTCATGGAATTCCACCACCATTGAGACCACATTTCTTTGAGGCTTTTATTCAAACAGTTCACTACCTTGTCTATGCTATTACTTATTATAATGCTTTGATAGATTTTTCCAAGAATCCATAGCTTGTTTGGAAGCACCTATTTTAGGATTTTAGCCATAGCAGCAAGGAGGTGAATTGTTTGATAAAATGCTTTGGTAAACATGTATGAAAAATATGGTATCATAGACAAGGCAGTGAACTATTTGAAAAAATGCCTCAAAGAAATGTGGTATCATGGTGATGGAATGCCATGACAATCCATAGCTTGTTTGAAAGCACCTGTTTTATGCTTTTAGCCATAGCAACAAGGCAATGAACTATTTGATAAAATGCTTTGATAGACATGTATGAAAAATGTGTTAGCATAGACAAGGCAGTGAACTCTTTGAAAAAATTCGTCAAATAAATGAGGTCTCATGGTGATGGAATGCCATGGAAATCAAATGCTTTTTATTTTCATGGCATTCCATCACCATGAGACCTCATTTCTTTGAGGATTTTTTTCAAAGAGTTCACTTCCTTGTCTATGATATTGCTTACTATTATGCTTTTGATAGATTTTTTCCAAGCATCCATAGCTTGTTCAAAAGCACTTATTTTAGGCTTTCAACCATAGCAACAAGGCAGTGAACTATTTGACAAAATTCTTTGGTAGAAATGTATCAAAAATGTGGTAATATAGACAAGGAAGTGAATTTTTTGAAAAAATGCCTCAAAGAAATGTGGTCTCATAGAATGCCACGACAAGCAAATGCAATTGGGTTGCTCCTAGTTATTGTTATGCAATGTGAAGTAATTTTGCATAAGCTGCTTAGGTTGACTTTGTAAAAACTATATTGTAATTGAAATTTTGTCATCTATCAACATCTAGTTATTAGTTATGCAATGTGAAGCAATGCTTTGAGTTTGAAATATGTGCAATGCAATGTAATCAATGATATGAATATAAACTACAAAAATCTATTTTTACAATTTATTAGTTAAACTCTTTATTTTATTTGCTCTCTATATCTCTATGATATGGAAATGCCTTTGATTTTATTTTATTTTAAAATGATCTCTTGTTCTACTTTTGTTTACCTTTTTTTTTAAATTTGATTTTTTTTTATTTTTTCTAGACTTTTTCTCGATTTTTTCAAAAAATCTTATACTTTTGGTTTGTCGACTTTTTCCCCAAAATATTTTGCTGCTATGGTATAAACACATTTTTTTTGTAATATCAAGGATACTTTTTGAAACTTCCATGCATTTCTAATCTAAAAGGAAAAGTCTTTTGCCTAATCTGTATGCAGCCATGCTTTTGACATTGTCAAAAAGAGCAAATATGGACACCATCGATAAAAAATATTTGTATTAACCAAATAGCCATGTACGCATACATCGATATATGTCGATATAAGTACAAAATATAGTTACAAAATAGCCATATAGGCTTACGAGAATGCCATATAAGCATACAATGTCAAATATATCCAATACAAGATATGTACAAAATTTCCATGTCTAGGCATACAAAAAAGGGATCTGGAATCAAAATTCATTTCTCTCCATGCTCTGGAAATAAATTATTTCCCTTTGTTTGGTGATCTGATGACGATAAGTTCGTCACTCTTTTTTTTGTGCTTGAGGAGTGCTCCTACTGCTCCTCCTATGGTTTAACTCCTGGTGAAGTTTTAACTATTACAATAAGAAGTAAAGACATTACTATGTAGAAATTACATTATAAAAAATGATATATTTAACAAAATAATCACTTACGGCCATCTCATGATCACTCTCCATGATGGAAATATTTGCATGTCGATGCTCAGGCATGCTCAAGCCCTGTATAAACCATCCAAATAGCAATTAAACTACAAATCAATAATGGTTTGATTTTTCAATAGAACTAACATCTATAACAATGAATATAAATTGAAATTTAGTAATTTGCCTCATACCTCCTCTATCAGAGCCATCGAGGATTGTATAGTAGATGAAACACCGATATCCGTTTCCCTTGTAACATTTGGAGGTGTTTCCACAACCAACATCTGAAAATAAAACAACAAATTATTCAACCACAAAAAAGTTGCAATAGCGATCCACATCATGACTTATAATGTATGAGATTTAATGAACAAAATTTTTAGTACAATTATTAAACTATATATTTTCGGTAGGCCTTGGTAGTTTGATAGGAAGACCAAGCATGATGGGGAGAAGAACACATACTCCATTGTGAAGGATGGGAAGACTTACAACCTTTCACCTCTCCTAGAAGAATACAAGGCAAAGCATGAAGGGCCTAGTGTTTTGTTGGTGGGTAAGAAGGAGTTCATGAAGACCTTGAAGGAAGGAGGAGGAAGAGGATTCTTCCTAATTATGAAGCCAAAAAGTGAAGCAGATCTTCCCACAAAGAAGAAGGAAGATGCACCAAAGGAAGTCCAAGAGTTGTTGGAAAGGTACAATGACATAACGGTGAATGAATTACCTATTTCCCTACCTCCCATTAGGGATATAAGCCACCATATTGATCTAATTCTAGGGGCTACATTTCCCAATAAGGCTGCATACAAGATGACACCTGCTCAAAATGAGGAGATCACAAGACAAGTGCAGGAGTTGATGGATAAAGAGCTAGTGAGGAAGAGTTTGAGCCCATGTGTTGTTCCTACTGTCCTAGAACCAAGTAAGGATGGTAATTGGAGGCTTTGCACTAATTCAAGAGCCATTAATAGGATCACAATCAGATATAGGTTCCCGATGCCAAGAATGGAGGACCTCATGGATTGTCTATCAGGAGCATCTTACTTTTCCAAGATTGATATAAAGAGCGGGTACCATCAGATAAGTATCAGAGAGGGGGATGAATGGAAGACAACTTTTAAGACTAATGAAGGGCTCTATGAGTGGTTGGTGATGCCCTTTGGGTTATCAAATGCCCCTAGTACATTTATGCACCTTATGAATAAGGTATTGAGACCTTTCATTGGAAAGTTTGGTGTAGCTTATTTAGATAAAATCCTTGTGTTTAGTAGGTCTAAAGAAGAACATTTGAAGCACCTTGACATGGTACTAAAGAGGTTACAGGAGGAGAAGTTGCTAATCAACATGGAAAAGTGTGAATTCATGAAGGAAAAACTAGTCTACCTTGGTTTTGTCATCTCCAAGGGAAGTTTGAAGACGGATCGTTTAAAGGTGGATGCTATTCTTACTTGGCCAACACCAAAATCCATGGGAGATGTGAGAAGCTTCCATGGACTTGCAAGCTTTTATATAAAGTTCATCAAGAACTTTAGCCAAATTTGTGCACCAATCTTGGACACCATCAAAGGAGGTAACAAATGTAAGTTTTCTTGGACCAATGAGGCTGATAAAGCATTTGAATATTTGAAAATGAGAGTAGCACAATAGACTATACTTGTGCTCCTTGATTTTAATAAAGTTTTTACCATTGAGTGTGATGCTAGCAATCAAGCAATAGGGGTTGTTTTGAGCCAAGAAGGCAGACCGGTTGCATTTTTCAGTGAGAGGCTAAATGAAGCAAAGAGGAAGTATTCTTCCTATGATTTGGAATTGTATTCTATGGTCCAAGCCCTCAAAAATTGGAGGAACTACTTGTTACCTAAAGAATTTGTTGTTTATACTGATAATCATGCCTTGAGTTTTTTGAATGCACAGGACAAACTCAGTCATAGGCACATGAAGTGGGTAGAGTCTTTGCAAGCCTATACTTTCACAATAAAGCATAAGAAGGGAAAAGAAAATAAGGTGGTAGATGCTCTCAGTAGAAGGGCACTTTTAGTGCAAGAGATCCAAATCCAAAGCATGGGGGTTGAAGCATTGAAGGATATGTATCATGAAGATTCAAATTTCAAGGAGGTATACAATGTTTGTGAGTAGCATTTGAATTCTTTTCATGGTGAATTCTATGAATTTTTATTGCAGAATGGTTTTCTCTTCAAAGGAAGCCAATTGTGTGTGTGTAAATGCTTAATGATGGAGAATATCATAAAGGAGAAACACAGTGGGAGTCTTGGAGATCACTTTGGCCTTGACAAGACCTTGGAACAAGTTAGGAGATTTTACTATTGGCCAAAGTTGCAGGTGGATGTGAGAAGGTATGTGGAAGGCTACACAATATGTCAAAGGGAAAAGGGAACTTCATCAAATGCAAGACTCTATCAGCCATTTCCCATTCCCAATAGGCCTTGGGAGTGTGTAAGTATGGACTTTGTCTTGGGGTTGCCTAGAACCCAAAGAGTTTTTGATAGTATCTTTGTGGCAATTGATAGATTTAGTAAGATGGCACATTTTCTTCCTTGAAAATGCACCAATGATGCATCTCATATAGCAGATCTCTTCTTTAAGGAGGTTGTTAGGATACATGGACTGCCTTTAAGCATTGTTTCTGACAGGGATTCTAAATTCATTGGTCACTTTTGGAGGACCTTGTGGAAGAAACTCAAGGCAAAAATCTATCCTTTAGTTCAGCATACCATCCACAAACGAATGGAAAAACTAAAGTGGTGAATAGATCATTGGGAAACCTCTTAAAATGCCTTACCAAGGAGCATGGACAAGCTTGGGATCTAATTTTACCTCAAGCCGAATTTGCATATAATGACTCCATGAATAGGAGCATTGGTAGAAGCCCTTTTGAAGTAGTCTATGGCATGCACCCTAGAAGGTTCTATGAACTAAGAGATCTACAAGGAGTTGCTAAGAGAAGTGCTCAAGGTGAGGACTTTGTTGTTACAATCAGGGATATTCATCAACAAGTGAAGAAAACCCTTCAAAAGAATGTTGAGAAGTATAAGGAAAAGGCATATTTAAAGAAGAGGAATATCCAATTCAAGGTTGGAGACTTGGTGATGGCACACTTGAAGAAGGAGAGACTTCGAAAAGGAAAGTATCCCAAAATAATGATGAAGAAGATAGGACCTTGCAAGGTGGTCCACAAGTTTGGCCAAAATTCTTATGAAATAGAGCTACCTCCTGGGGTGGCAATCTATCCTATCTTCAACATTTCTAACTTGTATCCTTTCAAAGCTTCTGTGAATGCAGGTGATGGATCAGGTACAACAACAATGAAGGATGAAGATTGGGTGAAGGAACTACCCCCCAGCCAACCTATGACTCTTGAATGCATCCTAGACACCAAGGAGACAAAGAAGACTAGAAGGAAGGTTTACAAGGAATACCGGGTCAAATGGAAAGGTCTACCTAAAGAGGATGCAACATGGATGTCAGAAAATTATATTAAACAACATGGAACTATTGTAGAAGACCTGATCTCAAAGAGGACTTGAGATCTTTTTCTTGCTTGGGAGTATGGTACAGGAGCACCCATGGGTCTACAGGACCTAGAATAATTTTTAATGTTTTGTTTCTTGGTTTATGGATGGAATAAGGTCTTATGGACCATTTCAATTCTTTGTAGTAGGTCTTCTAGGTTTTTGGTTGAGTTTTTGGTCTTGGTGACCAACTTCTTTGTACAAAAAGGTCTCCATCCTCCTTGGTAAGTCTAGTGCATCTTGGAAAAATAAGGAAAAAGGATGCCTTGCTGTATCTAGACACCTGAGGGGAGTCACCTTAATTTTTGACAAGGTTTTAAATGCCTTTGACACATTTTGGAAGGCTCTTTGTGGTTGAGCTGGTAGAAGTTGCTCACATTGCCTTAACTAGGCAATTAGAAGTCAAAGCATGAGATTAGTTGTTTTCCAATGTCTCTCTTTTCAAAATACAATTGCAAGAAGTTGGAGGGAGTTTGTAAGACTTCAAATATGCCTCTCTTGGTTGAGGCAAGGTTGATTTTGATGTTTTGAAGAAGTTTCAATAAGAAGTTTGTTGTTTTTCCTATGTTTTTCTGAAGAATTTGTTGATCACGTACTTGGTATGGACTGTATGTTCACTTTCATGCTTCAAGCACATAATGGTTGGATAGGTAATTGAATAGGATTTTCTTTGGCATTAGAGTGGTGATATTTCATTGAGTATCAAGGGATATATTCCAATTTCTCTATCGGGTGGTCTGAAAACCCTTAAAATTAGGGTTTTGGGTGAAAAATGTATATTTCTTCCATTCCCACATTGTAAAATTGCTAAATCTTGGTGGGATGGAAGATATAATGCTGTAATATCATGCCCTCAATGTTTTGGAGAATGAAAAGCTCATTTTTGGAAGTTGTACATAAATTTTGGCTTGACATCTCTATGTGGCAAGCATAATTGACAAGCAAAAAAAATGAGTTTTTGCTTGATTTTGAAGAATATGTTTAAGAGGCACTTAGGAATGGTGGAAACAGATGTGGAGAACCTGTAGGAGTCTAAATTTTGGCTTTGGGGTGAATGGGAGAGCCTAGATAGTCAAGACCTAGGTGTAGGTCTGTGAATTAGGCCTTTTGGAGCAACGATAGAAAGGGCCATTGTGAGTGATGTTTTGACAATCAAGAGGAAGGGTTTTGGAACCTTGTAGGGGTCCATCTTAGGGGTCTAAATACATAGGTTTGGTGTCTTAATAGTCTTCCTTGTGTTTTTTATTCTAATTATCCTACCGGGCAAGGGCTGCAAACCTTAAGAGAGAGTGAGGTCTAAGTCACCATAGTGATGGGTGTTTGTTGTAACCTAAATGTTAGAGGGTTGTTAAACCTTTTTTTGACTTAATGAGACATGATCAAAAAAATTTCAAGCTTTTTGATTGGTCTGAGTTGTGAACCCTAAGTGCACGTGAGGTTGATCTCTTAAAGAATGGTGGAGTTTAGGACTCCTCATAAGAGTATTTGAGAGAAGCATTCAGTGGAGTGACTTTGCCATTTGTGATTGTGAGTTTTCCTTCCCTACCACTCTGCATCATTTCTAAAGCTTATGTAGGATATTTCCATGGTTTTTTTCATGGTTGCAGGAGTATTTAAGGTTTGTAAGTACCTTATGCAATAAACCCTCCTTTGTAGGGATTGATTTGTGCATAGAATAAGCTTAGTCAATAAACATGATGTGAGTAATGTCTTAGAAGTCAGATGAAATGATTGAGGTGTAAATAGTTGATTGTAGTATCTTGGTCTTGAGGAACTAGCTGGTAAAAGTGAAAATTTGGTGAGTTGTTTAAGGAATTAAAAGATTTAGAGCTCTTTATTAGGTTTTTGCTTTGAATTCAGATAAATTGATGATGACAAAGGTGTGCTAGGATCTGATGGATGTAGGTTGTAACATGAAAGATTGGTTTTTGGTTATTTTTCCTAGGTAAAGCAAATTGAGTGGAAGGGTTCCTTGGTGAATGATGAAAGAGTGGATTGTTTAGTGACTCTAATTAGGCTTCTTGTGCACAGATCAATCATTTTTGCTAATAAATAAGATGTTTGAAGCTTGAGGATGATAAGAAGTATTGAAATGAGTTGGATTGTTGTTTCCTTGTGGTTTGCAAATGAAACAATGCGATTTTTTATTAAAAGAGAAATAAATTTTAGTTGCTTATTCAATCTGATCTTCTCTTGATTCAATTGGGTCAGATGTTGGTGCAGGAGCACCTAGGTCATCAAATACTTTTCAATTTTGTAAAAGGGATGAGTGTTCAAATTTGTATTCATCCAATCACAAAAGGTCATGGAAAAATGATGTAAAGAATGTTCAAGGTCATATGAGGTCTTATTTGAATGTATTTAAGGTTATGGGTAAGTTCTAGGTGGTCAAAGTGGGAAAATACGAACAATGCAATAATGTAATATTGTTAAAAGTTGTTATATTGACAAAAACAAGGAAATCAAGCATATTAAGGGTTAAAAGGGGTAGTTTCAACCAATGGAAAGACAATTATGGAAAAGGAAATATATTTAAATGGCATGTAAAGGCGAGAAAAAGTAGAAGTTTGTGTTCTTGTAATTAGATGTTGAAATAAAAATTCCCTGTTTTTGAGTTTGCATCATTACTCCATTGTTTTGTTTTCTTGTGTTGGTGATTTAGGAACACCCAAAGTTAAATCATAGTGTGAATACATGTAAAGAGGAGTTAGTTTCCAATTTCAAGAGTTGGACTTGGTTAGTTTTAGGAAATAAAAGAATAAGAGGCAGTTTTCAGTGCCCGACAAAGTCCTTTTAGAAGCAAGTTTGAGAGTCCAATAGGGTTCTTCTTCTCTACTCCACCAATGTAGGTCAAGTAAATTGGAGGAGTAGGTTATTTTTAGGATTTTTTGCATGTTTTGATGATTGTAAGTGTAGGGAAAAGCAAGAATACCATGGTGGAGTTGCTGCAACACTGGAAAATAGAGGATTTTCCTACACAAAGTGATGCTACAGTCATGGTTCATGAATAAATAAAGCTTGCAGAGGCTTGGAAATGATGTAGAAGGTCTTGGAAGACATAAAAAATCATGTTCTAGGTGGTGGCCAAAGAAATAGAGGTTTGTAAGAGTATTTTTCACAAACCCTCCTTGATTTATGCTTTTACACCCTATAAACGAGGGTTTATTGTATTAGAACATTTTCATGGTTTTCAATCCCTATAAATGGTGAAATATTGAGTTATAAGACATGCTTGAAGAATTTTTTGAGGTTTTGAGTGATTTGGAATGGTTTTAAAGGGGTCTCCTTTGTAAAACATGCCTAATCTACTAGCCTTTCTTCAGAGAATAGTTTGAAATCTGATGATTTTCTTTATGTCAAATGTCTAAGAAATTTGATATGTTGTGATGTGCTGGAAAGTGTTTCTTAATGTGCATTGAGTTTTTTAATAAGATTTTAGATAGGAATGTAACTACTTGATTCAATGGTTGACTTGCCTACTAGAGGAATATGATATTGTCTGATCAAAACAAAGATGTTTGTTTAAACAATGGAAAGAATGATATTGAGTGCTTGGTTACTATCAAACTAATGATATGATTTATGTTACTAGATTTGGTTAAGGTGTATAAGACAGGTTTAGTGACTTTGATGGTTGGATTGGTGAGTATTATGAAGCCTTTTGAGCAAATTGGTGATTAACCACAAGATGATAATCAAGATTCTATTGTAGCAGGAGTTTGTAACCTGTAAATAGACTACTGCAGTCAAAATATGGTGAGTACAGTGCTTGATAATGGACTAATAATAGTGAGGTATGGTTTAGTTGATTTGTTGCCTTGGTGAATAAATGAAAGGATGAATTGTTCAAGTGTCAATAATCAGGTTTATGTTGTTTTTATGGTTGTTGAGAATGATGTGAATCTAATTGATTAAGTCAAAGTTTTCTTTAATATGGTTTTTGCTTTGAATGAGTCAATTGGAATACTGATTAGTGGAATGATGAATGATGGCCTATGGAATGGCTAAGAGAATTTGAGTGGATTTTGGTTGAATGAAAAGTAGATTTCTAATGAAATTATATTTGATCTTCTCCCGATTCTATTTGGGATTGAAATCCCTTGAAGAAATGATGTTGATGGTGTTTGTTGAATGCTTTGCATCAGATGTACCCTAATGATTGAGTGTTTTGATATGATGCTCTGCATCACTAACTGCCTTGTCTATGCTATTGCTTACTATTATGGTTTCATAGAGTTTTTCCAAGCCTCCATAGTTTGTCGTGTTGGTGCACCTTTGCAAGCACATGCCTCCATGTGAAGTAATTGCATCCTGCTGCTTATGTTGACTTTCTAAACAACTATATTGTACAGTTGAAATTTTGCCATCTATCAACATCTAGTTATTAGTTATGGAATTTGAAGTAATGCTTTGAGTTTGAATGATGTGTAATGCAACATAACCAACAATATGAATATAAACTACAAAAATCTATTAAGTAGAATTCATTAGTTAAGTTCTCTTTACTCTATTACCTCTGTATACGTTTGAGTGAATCCACTGGAACTAGGAGGTGTTTTCTTGAAACTGCCAATATTAGCCTGTTCAACATCCAAAATCACATGTATTAAAATACCATTCGTAAAACAATGCTATTAACATGTAATAAATTTATAATTGTTTACTAGTTACATACCCCACTGATAGGTGTACTATAGAGATAAGTAGGTGGAGGACCAGTGTATCCAGTCTCAACACTGTGACCCTACAATTTTATTAAAATAATAAAACTAAATTAGTTAATCTTGCATTTCAGAATCAAAATTTAATAAATTAAATTCAATGAACATGCTGACTTTTACTTGACTATCAATGCCATATGCACGATGCAAAATGTCAGCCATCCTCTCCATCCTCGTAGAAACATATGGATCCTGTGTAGTAGCATACAGATCCTGCGTAGTAGCATACAGATCCTATGTAGCAGCCTCCTGAGTGCCGGTGGGGTCATATGAACAAGTCGCCCCGCAAGATTAACACACATGGGTTCGAAGGCCACCACCAAAAGACTCCCCTGGATGGCGTTTTACAATAGAGATAGTATGATGGATGACACTCTAGGTCAAAGTGTTGATTTCCTGCAACGTCTCTACGTTGACACTCTCCTTCGCAACGACAAGCATAACAATGTGCTCATGAGGAGGCCTAGCGAGAGGTCGTCTCCCTTTTCACGTAGGATCTGGCTATGCACCGGGCCTATCCTAAGCCAACCCCCACCTGTCCCCTGGGACTCCCTCATATCAAAATAATTTTGGATTTGGTTCAATACGAACTCACTGTATAGTTTCCTAAGAAAATATTGGGGGACTTCACAATTGTTGCACGATGGGTAATCAAAGACCATGTACCACCTATCATAAAAAATGGTTCCTAATCTCTTGGTGGTGGCACCAATGAATAGGAAACCTCTTCACATTGAGGCTAAGATTTTGATTTGTTCTAGGGTCAATGAATAAAGAGCACAAATCACCTTTAGTAATTTTTAAATCTTTTACTTGTTTATATGATAGTTTAAATGCATAATATGTCGTAGTTGTCTACCTCCTATCTTTCCATCCCATTATTTTTTGGGTTATTGAATCTAAATTTTTTAACATCTCTTTCATTGAATTTGCTAGTGTCATTCTTTCTGCAGTTGAAGCATTTGGATCACTCAACCTACTGATAAGATCCTCAATCTATTTTTTATTGTTCTCAATTTCACTCCTCAAATTTTGTTGAGTGCCAGGAGGGTGTTGAGTGATTTGTGGGGGAGGTTGATTTTGTTGAGGAGGATTTGTCTATTCTTCTTGTTGAGGATTTTGAGGATTTGCAAGATTATTTGCATCTCCTACAAATTTAAAAAAAAAAATCAAATCTAACCTAAAACAAACAAAATCAACTTGAAACTAAGAAATTCAAAACAAATAGAAAAAAATACTTACCTCCTACACCTCTTCATCATCATGGCACCATCTTTATAAAGGAAAAGCAACTATTGTTGATGAATTTTGTAGAATGCCTCCTCCTAGAACATGAGCATGAAAATGAGGGTTTTTGGCTGTGGGTAGAGTAGAAAAAAAGACAAGAGAAAATGAATAGCTTTCATTTTATTTTTTGCATTTAAAATGACAACGCGAGCACATTATAATGCGCTCGTGTTATGTCATTTTCAATCTTTTTTTGAAGTTGGCCACAAAAGTGTAACCCAACTTCATGCACCTGCCCAAAGCAATTCTAGATCTTGTTCATTATGATTTGTGTGCTCCAATGTCTATGGAATCTTTGAGTGGTTATTCGTATTATGTGATTTTAATTGATGACTATTCTTGAAAGACTTGGGTTTATTTTTCGAAGCCTAAGGAATCTGAAGAAGTGCTTGATAGATTCAAAGAATTCAAAGCTCAAGTTGAAAATATGTTTGGAAAGAGGATCAAGGTTTTGAGATTTGATAATGGAGGAGAATACACTTCTATAGGTTTCTGTAATTTTTGCATTGAGGCAGGGATCAAGAGGGAGTTTCGTGTTCCTTAAATTCCTCAGAAAAATGGAGTTGCAGAAAGGAAGAATAAATCCATGGTTGAGGAATCCAAAGCTATGAATCATGATCAAGACTTACAAACCTTCCTTTGGGCAGAAGCTTCCAGAATTGTAGTGTATGTTCAGAATCGAAGCCTTCATTGAATATTGGAAAATATGACTCCTAAAGAAGCCTTCACATGTGTGAAACCTGAGGTTAGTCATTTAAGGATCTTTGGTTGTCCTTTGTATATTCATGTGCCTAAAGATAAAATATCTAAGTTAGAACCTTCGGGCAAGAAATGAATATTTGTGGGCTATAGTGAAACTTCTAAGGCCTACAGGATCTATATTCCTAGATAGAAACAGATTGAGATAAATAGGGATGTCACTTTTGAAGAAGAGGTTTCATTCAAAAGATATAAGGGTTCTTACATGGAGATAGATAGTGAAGAATAGGAGACACCTCAGGATATGGACATTTCTCCTGATCATACTCCTGAGATTCATAGGGATTCTACTGAACTAGAAGAGGCTAGTGATCTAGTTGACCCCATAGAACCTACTAATGGTCTGAGAAACATTACTATGGGATGAAAGAGACCTTTATGGGCTAGAAAATGTAGAGAATTATGTAGCTCCTAGTGGCACATTCAAAGAAAGCAAGAGACCACAGAAGTTTCCAGGATATGTAGCATTGATGAGTCATATCATTGAGTTTGAGCCTTCCAGTGTTGAGGAAGCATCTAATCAACAAGAATGGAGAGATGCTATGAAAAAGGAATATCAATCCATTATCAAGAATGATGTTTGGGATGTTGTACCTAGACCTGAAGGAAAATCAGGTGTATCTTCCAAGTGGCTTTTCAAGATCAAGCATGCAGCTGATGGGAGCATTGAGAAGTACAAAGCAAGGTTTGTGGCTAGAGGATTCTCTCAGAAAGAGGGAATAGATTATGAGTCGACATTTGCTCTTGTTGCTCAATATACATCTATCAGGACTATCATTGCTATTGCATCAGCTAAAGGATGGAAGCTAATCAGATAGATGTAAAGAATAATTTTCTCAATGGTGTGATTGAAGAAGAAGTTTACATTGAGCAACCAGATGGGTTCGTGATTCATGGGAAAGAGTCCCACATATGCATATTAAAGAAGGAATTGTACGACCTTAACTAGGAACCTCGTGCTTGGTATGAGAGAATTGATCGATACTTGATGAGCTTGGGATTCTCCAAGAATGATGTAGATTCAAATCTTTACTTCAAGGTAGTTGATGGTGAGGCTTTAATCTTGGTTCTTTATGTTGATGACTTATTTCTTACTGGAGTAGAATATCTCATTGTCAAATGCAAGGAGTTAGCTTTTGAGTTTGAGATGAAGGATTTACGTCTTATGCATTACTTTCTAGGATTGGAAGTGTGACAGAGACCCAATGAGATTATTCTCAATCAAGGGAAATATACCATAGATATCTTGAAGAGATTTGGGATGATGGATTGCAAATCTATGTCTACACCGATAGAAACAAATTTGAAGTTGAGCGAGTTTGGAGCTAGTTTAGATCTAGTAGATCCCACCATGTATAGGTAGTTGATTGGATCATTGATGTATCTAGTCAATACTAGACCTGACATTTGTTATGTAGTGAGTTCCCTCAGTCAGTTCATGTGTGAACCAAGGAAAATTTATCTAGTTGCAGCCAAGCATATCTTGAGATACTTGTGTGGCATAGTAGGATATGGCTTGAGATATACTTCCAATGAAGAACTAAAGTTAAAAGGCTACTCTTATTCTGATTGGGTTGGGAGTGTAGCTAAAAGGAAGAGCACCTCTGTATGTTTCTTTAGCTTGGGGTTTGCCATGGTTTCTTTGTGTAGTAGGAAGTAGTCTTCAGTGGCACTAAGCACTGCAAAGGCCAAATATATTGTAGCATGTGTAGCAGCTCGAGAAGTAGTGTGGCTTCAAAAGCTCCTTGCAGGATTGTTTGGAAAATCATTGGAGCCAACTGTTATTCATTGTGATAATCAAAGTTGTATGAAGCTATTTTTCAATCCAGTGTTTCATGACAGAACAAAACATGTGGAGATCAAATATCATTACATTAGAGATATGGTGTTACAAAAGGCAATTCAACTCCAATATATTTGCACTAATGAACAAATGACTAATATTCTCACCAAGCCTCTCTCCAGAGTGAAGTTTGTGTACTTTCAAGACAAGCTTGGAGTTGTGGAGAATGAAGCCATTATTGAGAGGGAGACTCAACATCAGTGATCTTCGTTATTTGCTATAATGCATTTTTCTCTAAAATGAAGAAATTTGAGGTGAAAGCCCTTGTCCATCTCTGAGATGGAGATGTGGTTGTTTCCACCCTATGGGAGTATCCATGGTGGATGTCATGTTGAGAGACTCCATGGAAACATCACGTTGAGAGACTCCATGATGAATTCTTTGTACTTATGTTTTTCCACTCATGGCCCAAGTAGCCATAGTGAACATCATGTTGAGAGACTCCATGATTGCATCACGTTGAGTGACTCTGTGATGGGAACTTGTGCACATGTTCTTTCCATACATGGGTGTAGCCATGGTGGACATCATGTTGAGTGAATCCATGACGATATCACGTTGAGTGACTCCGTGATGAACTCTTTTCCACAAATAGGTGTAGCCATTGTGGGTGTCATGTTGAGAGACTCCATGACATGGATATCTGGAGGGATTCCTCCCTAGCTAAGGAGTGTTGATGTTATAGCTATGGGTTTCATCCTTCACCCAATTTAAATAATGAGAAAATAAATAAAGTCATGGCTACTTATTTATTTGAAGTTAACATGGATAAAGGGGCACTTCTATTCAAATATTAATTTATATTTTATATTCTATGAAAGCCGACTTAATATTAAAAGTTTGCCACCCTTGGAAAAGTTGTATCACTTTGAAGGAGGTCGACTCTTCACAAAGAGTCACTTCGATGGGTTTAAATACAAGGCATTGCATTCATCTTGGGCATTGAAATTATTATCAAGTGAAGTTCTCACATTTTCTAAGTGGAGTTTATCTTTATCAGCAGATTGGCATATTGATCAAGAGAATCAACTTGTGTAGAAGTCTCTATTCTTTGTCAAACTTGCATCTAGTGAGGTGATGTTATAGTTACATCAAATTAGTCTTGAGATTGGCCATATTGTAAGCGAATTACTATTCATTTAATCAATATATAAGTGATATACTTTTGCTAGGTTTTTCTCCCTCAAGAAGGAGGGTTTTCCCAAGGTATACAATGTGTTCTATTGTGTGATTTTTTTTTTATTTCTACTTAATTTAAATTTGGTTATAAAACTAACAGAATGTAGCTCAGAGTGATTTAGCATGTTTAGGTGTGTAAGAGGACCATGCCTAGTGTAAACGTACCCATACGAACGTGTTGGAACAATCTATTTGGTCACACGAGTTGCAGGATGAAAGTTGCACCACTTTGCAACTTTACACTGCTTTCATTTGACACTTTTCCAGGGTGATCCCACAATAGTGGTTTACAATTTTTGGCCAAAGTGGACACTGAAATTATTATTTTTAACTAAATTTTCACATTCAGGCACCTATAGTGGCTAAAATGTGAGGAATTTGAAGATGATGCAAACTAGAGTCTCATCACATTTTGTCTATAGATTCTAAAAATATTTTTTCAAAATTTTTGGAATTAGACTGCACTTCTTTTTCCATCTCCCATGAAAACTAGTTTTTTTCATAAAACAACATTTTTAAAAAAGTGATACACATCGTATAATGCATAACTTTTTTTCCATGAAGGATAAAATTCTAATTCTTTCAAATTTAGATTTGTAACTCTAATATCTAGTGCTTCCACTTGGTTAGATGGTTTTTTATTGAATATTTTTTCTTTAATCAAGTTTTGAAGTCAAACCAATTACAATTCAGACATAGCACGACTGTATAACATGTAACTTTTTTTGTATATATCAAAATTCAATTTTTTTTGTTAGATCAAGGACTTCAATATCTAGTGCACTCATATTTAAAAAAAATAAAAATTGATAATATGCTATTTTTCCACATGTGTAGAACAAAGACCTTCATTTTCGATGAAAAACCTATGTTTAATAAAACTAGAAAAACAAATACATAATAAAACCAAAACATATTAAAATTATATTTGTTGGATAGCTCATTCGAGGACTACCTGGTTCCAATTGGGTTTGTCAAGATTCCTCCATTTTCATCCTAAACCTGAGCTCCAAAGTGCCAAAATTTAGGTTTTTTTGTGTCTCAGGGGGGGATGAGGGATAAGGGGGTTCGTATGAACCCCATCCTAATGCATTCTTTTTGTTTTTTTGGCGGCCAAGATTCAAATGGGTTCACTCGAACTAGTAGGTTATACAAACCCCCAAAATCACACTTTTTGCCTTGGGGTTGTTTTTTGTGAGTTTTCCTTCCTCACTTGAATTATAAACCACTATTGTGGCTTCATGCTCCGTCAAGTGAAAACTGGTCACCACAGGAAAATGAATCCAAGATAAAAAAAACTAAGCGAGGTTATTGTAGAGGGGCCCAACGTGATCCCATAGGCTCATAAAAAGAGGTCATAAGTGTCACGATTTCTGAGTAATATCCCATTAAAGATTATTGCCCTTTTACACTTTGGACTCTAAAGGGATCGAACCAGTTGAATATAGCTCGAAGTGATTCGGTGTGTTTTAGTGTGAAAGAGGACCATACCTAACATTAACATACGCATTTGGACATGTTGGAATGGTCTTTTTTCTCACACAAATTGTAGAATGAAAGTTGCACTACTTTGCAACTTTACACTACTTGCATTTGACACTTTTTCCATCAAGTGAAAACTGATCACCATGGGAAAATGACTCTGAGATAACAAAAACCGAGATAGGTTATTATAGAGGTTTCCTACATGATCTCGATGCCTCAAATAGAATGCTCGTACAACTAACATGTTCTTCTAGTAATAGGATGTCAAAGATTGCCGCCCTTTTGCAATTTGAATTGTTAAGGGATTATGCTGCGTGAATTACAAATGTTTGAGGGAAGTAATAAATTTGAAAATTTGAGTAAATATCATTACAAATATTTATGTGAATAGATGGTATCCTATATTGATATTGATATATAATCATTAGGTTGATTTTTTTTAATAAATGAAGTTTTTATAATGAGTTAGTCAATTGATGCTAGTTATAATAGGGAGAGAATAAAAGAACAAAAAAAATGATTGGTGACCATTAATGGTTATTACACTCACTATAATAATAATATGATGTTTACAATAAAATGAGATTTATTTGGCGGTCCTAATTATTATGTTTGTGTTACAATTTTTTAATATGCTTCATACACCATTTTGAACCCAAGTCCTTATACTTGTAGGCACAATGATTCTTCAAAACTATCAAGTGGTAATATGGTTCCTCAAAGTAAGGATTATGGGTTCAAATAATTCATAAAAGGCAGTTCCCAAGTATGGAAATATTGAAATTCAAATATAAGGTCCTTCCATGTTCAGAGAACCATGTACCCCATTAACCAATGCTCGATTTGAACTTATTGAGATAGTTTCTATTAAAATTGGACATTTTCAGAAACCTTGGCTTAAAATCGGAATTGAGATTTTTCAAGATCATCAAAATAAGGATGATGCATTGCTTTTTTGGCTAAGATTCTCTTGGATGGCTCATAAATAAACGTTTTCTACAAGGAGACACCAAACAATTTTTAGTAGTTTACTTACAAATAGGAAAAGTAAAAGAAGAAAAAGAAAGAGCATCCAAAATGGAAATGAAAAGAAAATATATGGAAGGAACTTACAAAAAACAAATTTGCACCATTTGGTTCCAAGTCAAGAACAATAAGGCTTAAATCTTGATGCTTCCATTGAGGACAGGCATGCCAATCTCTCACCTTAGTCACTCCTAGCCATACATATTCATTGGGAGTTCCAAGATACTTATTGCACACAACAACCTCTCATGAATATAATAGCTTAAAATTTGAGATGCTCAATTATAGTGTCTACATCATAGGTGCTCATGATGAGGTTAACTTCAAATGAATAACTTGAAATTCCCTCGCTAAGCTTCACACGTACTTTTATAATGGCTTAAAATTAGAATTGAGATTTGTCAAGATCATCAAAATAAGGATGTTGCATTTCTTTTTTGGCTGAGATTCTCTTGGATGGCTTAGAAATTAACATTTTTTGTAAGGAGACACCAATCAATTTTTAAGTAGTTTACTTACAAATGGGAAAAGTAAAAGAAGAAAAAGAAAGAGCATTCAAAATGGAAATGAAATGAAAATAGATGGAAGGAACTTACAGAAAAAAAATCCACACCATTTGGTTCAAATTCGAGAACAACAAGGCTTAAATTTTGATGCTTCCATTGAGGATAGGCATGCCAGTCTCTCAACTTAGTCACTCCTGGCCATACATCTTCATTGGGAGTTCCAAGATACCTATTGCACACAACCTCTCATGAATAGAACATGAATATAATGTAACCAAACTATTACTTTCCGACCTTTTGGAAACTTGTAACCTATTATAAAAACAACACAATTTAATCTTCCACTTAGTTTACTAATCTATTGATAATATCCTACAAAATTTTTACATATTATTGAGAAAAAAAAAAAACCATTGAACTGTATATCCTTTGCCACAATTCTAAACATAAAGTGTGCTACATTTGCAAGTCTGATAACTTCATCAATCACCTACATACATGATATAAACATTACATGATAGCATTGGCATCATAAAAATTAATGTGCATACTTACAAATTAGTTCACAAACCATCCAGGTTTTCTCTACTCTTTATTGTGTCAAGTATTGCCTCATGGTTAGACTCACGCACCTTTCACAAGGTCTTGTTCAAAGGTCTACCCCCATATTTGATTAAATGAACATTGGATTCCATGCCAAGATTCGAGTAATGAAGAATCTTCCGATGCATGTCAAAGTCTTGAAACAACCAAATATTAACACTCTTATGTGGGTACCTTCTAAGCCATGTTCTAGTAACAACAATTGAGCCTATAGGGTATTCGATGTTTTCCCCATCTATAATTAGGGCCTCTAATCTATTTTTGGCCTCAACACAATGACACAAGTAATATTATGTTTCCTCTTTGCTATCTTCATCTGCAATAACTAAATAAACATGCCCTACATTGATATGTGCAGCAAATTAGATGAAATTAGTCAACATTACACATACACTACAAAGCAAGATAACAATAGGAATTTCAAAAACTATGCAAGTAGATATATTACCTGGTTGAACTAGATCAGATATGTGGTCAAAGTCAGTAGAGGATTCCATCTATTTTAGTTCCAATGCCATCGAAGGGTGTTATGAGTGAAGTGGGCTAAGATAACTTATTAACCATTTATCAACCCACTCCTTTGACTCACAATCATCCCAGGCTTGCATTGTACATGAAGAAAAAAACATGCCATCTTCCACATATGGATACTCCATGAACTTGCATTTGAGGTAAGGAAAGAGTGTAGATCACTCAATCTCGTTAGTGTACAACAATCCTCATATGGTGCCATGTTAGTATCATCCATCAACCAAAAAAAGTTATGAACTGAAGACGTACCTTCATTACCTGGACCTATCGAAGCATTACACCACTCGATAATTGATTTTTCATCTATCAACTTTGCATTATCTTTATAATTTAACTCTTCTCATGCTATGCTATTTTGACACATGGTCCTGCACCATCATGCTCCCCCTTTCCATGCCCAGCCTCACAAAAGTTCCACATATGTTGAACACCTACACAATGACATGCATCCTGCTCAACTAGTAGAACATGTCTGAGTTCTTAAACTATGTTGCATAGTTTTCTGACCATATCATATGACAACTATATGCTATGCCCCTCTAAGCCAAATCACTATAGAACAATTGGAAGCAACCTTGCATGAACTCTGGAGAATGTGTGTGATCATCACTAATATAAAAGTGATACTCTCTCAATACCTTCCTTTGGTTCTCTGTACTATTAGCTGCATGAATGATTGTTATGTGCACAAATATCGAAACCTATGTGGGGGTATGTGCAAGATCATCATGGAAAAAACAAGCCCTTAAAATGCAAAAAAAATAGAAAAATCAAAGTTAGGCAACTTGACATAAAATTTGAATAAGTTATCTATATTATTTTAAAAATATGTAAGAATAGGATCTGTAACAAATTGAATGTAGTTTCTAAACTACTAGGTTTATTTAAAAAAGAAAAATCTATTTGGTGAAAATTTGAAATTTCAATGCAAGACTACTTAAATTTCAGGAAAAAATAAGTAGGTGTTTGTCCTGACCAACCTAACCACAATAAAATGATAATATTTTTTATAATATTTTAGATATAAGTAGAGGACACATGTACTTATTGATGCATGTTTTTTGAATTTTTCTAAGTAAATAATTAATTATGAATTTTTATTAAAACTTTTTAAAAATATAAAACTCATATGTCCGACCACCTTAGCTTGGTCAAAACTTCATGAAATTTATTTTTTCTCTTTTTTTAATCCTATAGCATGTGAAGCATAGAATGTGACACATGTTTCCGATTCGAAAAATGTGATACCGTTTGAAAGCTATAGATGTTTTTCAATCAGCCTATCAATTAGGACTTTAGTCGTAATTCAAATAGAAAATGAATAATAATTATTTATTAAATTCAAAGTACAAAGCATAATTTATATTGGTGAAAAGTTGAGAATATCCTTTAAAAACCCTTTTCATTACATCAATTTTGGGTAAAAAAAATTCGTCAGCCACATACCCTACACATACCCATCATATCGCCACTTTTTGGCCCATCATGATCCTACACATACCTGTGGAGTTGTAATATTGTGACTATACCTCACGTTGTGGCTATAGAGTGTAGTTTTCTACAAATTCAACCACTAAAACCACGTTGCCAATTGGAAAGGTGTCCTTACATAACTTGAATTTCAATTCCAACCATCAAGCTCTATGGTTATACCTTGCATACTCATACACTATGTTGTCACGAAATGTACACATAAATTGATACACTTGAATCTTATGAATAACAAAATCACACCTTTTTGCTTGATTACCATCTTTTGTAATGTGTTCCACTGTTTTATACTTCCAAAACTCTACTAGTTGCTTTCCCACCTCATGTGTGCTTTCCATATGTTGACATACTAGCATACATTGCAAGCCTGTATGCAAGCCACCACAATGCTGACATGAACCACCCAAGCATAGTTTTCCTGTAGAATATTTGGCCATCCTCTCTTTCACATACAATTTTTGAAAAGAACTCTCTTAAAGATGTTGGTGGGGCATGCATACCACAATCTTGTAAAACATCATTAGTATGCAAATATAAACATATAGAATGATAAATATCATAATAGTTAGAGAATTAAATATGTAGTCTACAACAAAAATTATTGTGTGTGTGATTTATCTTGACATAAAAAGGTTTAAGAATTTCAAAATATCTTTGAAAATTTTGAATTTGAAGATAATCTTGTTGAAATTTACAAAAAAAATGGGTTTGAGTTGTATCCAAAAAATATTTTAGATGTGGCTTACGGTTTTGACTACCGATTCTCCTTACCACATCCTTTTGATTCAGAGATGTCCTTGTGTTATTCTTCCAATAGTCTTCAATTAGTATTATCGATGCTTCAACAACTGGTTTATCTTTTCGTGGGACTATTGATAAAGTTTTTCTATTAATTCTCAATTTTTCACTCGTCTTTCTAATTAGATGAGATCTCCTTGTTTGACTACTTACCAAAGTCAATGTAATGACACGACAGGTGACATTACTATCCTTTGAGCATGAGGTCTTACCCACACTCTCATAAGCATCCATTGGATTCTTCACAATAGTGTTTTCACTTGAACCATTTGATGTTCTAAACCCAAAAATCTTCATGATGTTTCTATACTTTATACCTCACATCATTTCAATAAATAGTTGACATATTGCAGTCTCATTTAGCCTTTCAAAGAATAATTTCCAAATCTTATCAACATATCTTCTACAAGAGTGTGTTGGAATCTTACCTTCCATTTGCTGTAAATTATCCTCATCAATATTAATCAAATACTTTAGCTTTCTACGTAAAATTCTAGGTGGTGTTCTCCTAGGTATATACATCTCAACATTAGTAATTTCATCAATATTTAAGTGAGGTGGGCTAGATTGTGTAATTTCAATCTAGGGTGGAATAGATGACATACCTTGAGGTTGACATGGGGATGATGACATACCTTCTTTGTCAAATCCAAGTGATCATCTACTCTCAACTTGAGATGTGGTGGATGGTGTCCCTTCATATTCACTTGCAGTAGATGGTGTTCTTCCATATTCACTTGTGGTAGATGGTGTCCCTCCATATTCACTTGTGGTTAATAGTGTCCCTTCATATTCACTTGCGGTAGAGGGTGTGTCTCCAACTATGGTATTCAAATCTATCTTAGCACAATGCTTTTGCATTCATTCCCTTTGTGTTGCCAATGCCTTTTCTCTTTTGTGATGGTTGAGGTTCCTCTTCAGTTGGCTTGTTTTTGTCTTGATCGTATCCAATTTCTTCTTCTGATGATATTCCCTCATCCATTCTTTATTTTTTTTATTTATTAGTTTCATACTCTTCTTTTGTTGGTTTATTCCTTCTTTGTTTACGCAGCATGGCAGATAATTTTACCTGTAGCATGGTAATGAGAAAAATATTAGTATCTAAAAAATGAATCCATAAAAATAAATGAAATATATGTCATTCAAGGCTTCATACAAAATACTTACAATCATGGACTGTAGAAGAGTATTTCTAGTATAGAAAAAGGTCACATGAAGTTTTTGGATGGAATTCCTTAAAGAAATGTGGTCATGTGGCATGTGATGATTGCAAGATAGACTCAAAATGGAAGCATGGACAAGGCATGCGAATTGTTTGACAATAATGTTTTTGTAGACATGTACATGCAAAATGTGGTAGCATTGGCAAGCTAGTGAGCTCCCTAGCTTGTCAATGCAGTAGGGTTTACAAGGTAGGGGTAGCATGAAAAAATGTCTCATAGAAATGAGGATCAGCCTTTGAATTTGTAGAAAAGCTCAACTAGACTGATTCACCACTTTTAGCGAATGAATCCCAGTTCCAATCAGATTTCAGAATTTTGCAGATTTGGATACCCTTTTGGCATATTCCTATTCTTGCATAGCTTTCTAGAATCTAGACTGATTCGCCTAGCTTGGTGAATGAGTCCCAGTCAGCAATAAAGTCACACTATCCAGTGTTCCAAACCTCCATCTAGTCTCTTCCATATTTCCAGGTGCACACATTCTATTTTACAGCTTTCTATTTCATTTCATTCACTTTTTTTAGGTCATTTAGTGTTACTTTGCATTCAATTAGGGTTTTGCATTGCATCTTGCATTTCATTGTCTTTTCCAAGTTCTTACTTGGTGGTGAACCCCTTATCCGATCATATTCAACCCCTAGAATAGCCCTCTTGCAAGATCTCTTTCTATTTTGCATTGAGATCTCAAGGGTTTATTCTTGAGGGAAAGTGAAAATTGTCCTTTCTAAGTCCTAAACCACTAAAAGAGGAAAGCAAAAAAAATTTCCACCTTTCACTATTATGCTTTGATAGATTTTTTCCAAGCATCCATAGTTTGTTGGAAAGCACCTATTTTAGGATTTTAGTCATAGTAGCAAGGAAGTGAGTAGATTGATAAAATGCTTTGGTAGACATGTATGAAAAATGTGGTAGCATAGAAAAGGCGGTGAGGTATTTGAAAAAATGCCTTTAATAAATGTGGTCTCATGGTGATGGAATGGCATTCCATCACCATGAGACCACATTTCTTCAAGGAAATTTTTCAAACTAATCACTACCTTGTCTATACTATTTCTTACTAGTATTATTTGATAGATTTTTTTCCAAGAATCCATAGTTTGTTGGAAAGCAACTTTTTTTAGGCTTTTAGCCATAGTAGCAAGGAAGTGAACTATTTGATAAAATTATGTGGTAGACATGTATGGAAAATGTGGTAGCATAGAAAAGGAAATGAGTTGTTCGAAAAAATGCCTCAAAGAAATTGGGTCTCATGGTGATGGACATCACCATGAGACCACATTTCTTTGAGGCATTTTAAAAAAAAACTCATTGCCTTGTCTATGCTATTGCTTACTAATATTCTTTCATATATTTCTTCCAGGCATCCATAGCATAGGAAAGGTAGTGAACTGTTTGAAAAGATGCCTCAATAAAAATTCATCTTATGGAATGCCATGAAAAACAAATGTAATTGGTAGTTGCTCCTAGTTATTACTTATGCTATGTGAAGTAATTGTATCACTGCTTATGTTGACTTTCTAAACAACTATATTGTAGTTGAAATTTTGTCATCTATCAACATCTACTTATTAGTTATGGAATGTGAAGTAATTCTTTGAGTTTGAAATGTGTGCGATGCAATGTAATCAATGATATGAATATAAACTACACAAATCTATTAAGTACAACTCATTAGTTAAACTCTTTATTCTATTACCTACATGTAGGTTTGTCTAACTCCACTAGAAATGGGTGGTGTTCCCACGAAACCTTCAATATTAGCCTATTCAACATCTAAAATCAGATATTAGAATACGATTCATCTAATAATTCTATTCACATGTAATAAATTTATAATTGTTTACTAGTTACATACCTCAGTAGTAGATGTAGTGGAGTAATAAATAGATGTAGGAATAGTGTATCCAATATCAACATTGTGACCCTGAATTTTTATTACAATCATAAAACTAAATTAGTTAATATTGCATTTCAAAAATAAAATTTAATAAATTAAATTCAATGAACATGCTAACATTTACTTGAGTATCGATGCCAAAAGCCTCATTCAAAATGTCAACTACCCTCACCGTCTTCATAGCTACAAACGTATCCTGTGTAATAACCTTTTGAGTGTCTGTGGGGTCATATGTACAAGTCGCCCTACAAACTTGACATGAATGGGGTGGAAGCCTACCACTCGAAGACTCCCCTGGATGGCATAGTACTATAGGATTGGCATGATGGATGACACTTCGGGTCAAAGAGTTGATAGACTACAAAATGTCTACCTCAACACTCTCCTTCATGATGAAAGGGATAACAACGTGTTCATGAGTCAGCTTAGCGAGAGCTCATCTCGTTTTTCACCGAGGATTTAGTCGTGCACTAGGTCTATATTGTGCTAACCCCCCACCTCTCCCCTGAAAGTCCCTTGTATCAAAATAATTGAGGATGAACTCACAGTAGAGTTTCCTCAAGAAATATTGTGGGACTTCACAATTATTGTATGGTGGGTAGTCAAAAACCATGTACCACCTATCCCAAAAATTGTTCTGAATCCATTAGTGGTGGCACCAATGGATAGGAAACCTCTTTGCATTAAGGTCAAGATTTTGATTTATGTGTGGGTTGGTGAATAATGAGCACAAATGATATTTTATAATTTTTTCATCTTTTACTTCTTTATATGATAATTTATTTGTGTAAAAAATCCTAGTTGCTTTCCTCCTATCTGCCCAACCACGTAATTGTTTGTTGATTGCATCTACATGTTTTAACATTTATTTAAGTGAACTTGCAAGTGTTCTTCTTCCATGGTTGAAGTTAATGGATCCTTCAACCTCGTGATTAACTCATCAATCTATTTTTTATTGTTTTCAATTACCCCATTAAATTTTGTTGAGTCCTAGGAGGACGTTGAGGAATTGGTGGAGTAGATTGTTGTTGTGGTTGTTGAGGATTTTGTTCATGTTCTTCTTGCTCTAGTCGTTGAGGATTTTTAGGAGGGTTTTTAGGATCATTATCATTTTCTACAAATTAAACAAATGAATATAAAAAACAACCTAAAACTATCAATTTAGCAACAAATTCACAACAAAAAACAAACAATTCTTACTTAGTCGACCTCCCCATTGACGTGGCGGCATGCTAGCGATGAAATTGCAACAAATTGATGAAGAAAATTCAAAATTACCTTCTTCCAAAATACGAGCACACAAAAGCAGGGTTTTTGGTCATGGGCAGCAAAAAACATAGTCACAAACAAATGATTTTGTTTTACTTTTTTTTTTAATAACCTATAATGCACTCATGTTATACCGCAAGCGTGTTATAGTGGTGTAGGAGCACCTAATCACCTAGTTGAACACCTCCATGTTTGAAATTCATGAAAAGTCATTGATGGATGTCTAGGATGGAATAAGAATGTTTTGTGCTTATTTAGGCTTAATAAGTTCTAAAAAGACCAATCACAATGTAACTGGAAGCATCTTGAGTCATTTAGGTTGAAAATGTCAAAAATGCCATCTTGCTCCTAAAGTTATCTTTGTAGTTTTGTAAGCACATTTCTTGAGTTTGTAAGTGAACATGCAAGATGGGAATCTTCATGGTGTAAGAAGGCTATTTCAAAGCTATCTAAATGATTCTCGAGGTCATAAGGTTTTAAGACTGAAGAATTGTTTAAAGGTAGTCACTAAGGGTTGTTGTAATGTAGTTTAGGAGTCTTAAAGTTTAAAAACAAAATAGTTGGGGGCATTGATGGTTAGTTGGTTGTTTTTAAATTTTCTTTAAAAGCCTCTCAAGGGGCCCAAGGATGGTTGGAATTGTTGTACATTGAAGTTTCATTTGAATAAACAACTTTCTTCCTACTAACTTACTATTTCCCTATTGTTTTTCCTAAGTTTTTTGCATTTTGTTTACTCTGTACGATCCGTACAGGAACTCTTATGGTCTGAAACTTACGGTGAAGTGTGGAAGCATGTATTAATTTCCTTTTTGAACAAGTTTGAGTGCAAACCATTTGGATTTGTGTAAGTACTCTGCACTACATTAAGACTGCTCTGTTTTAGTAATATTTAGTGTTGAGAGTCACTTAAAATTGTACCCTGACCCATTCCACTCACTGTCCTTGTTGTACCTCATAGAATGGGTCCAAAATCATGCAATTTAAGTTTCTCCATGGTTGGGAAGGTTGAAGAGTTGTGTTCACTGATATTGGGTGTTACCCTAGGGTAAAATTTGAATGATTTCCTTATGAAAACAGTGTGTCAATGAAGGATTTCAACAAAACAGTGAATGAGGTGTCTTTGTAATGCATCCTTCAGTCTATGCAATACATATACATGGTGTTTGATGCATTGAATGGGTATGATAAACCCGGGTGGGTAGTTTTTCAGTAAACCTTTGAGATTTGTATGTAAAGTGAGGTTTTGTAAGTTCGGTGTCAAAATGGTCTTGAATCTGAGAAATAACTAGTGAATTGGGTGTTTTGTAACAAGTTGAGAGACTTTCGAAAGAGTTTTGATGAATACAAAGTGATTTGAGGGTACTTCATTTGAAAAATAGGCCTAATTCTAGTAGCCTAAAACAAGGATGTTGTATTGAAAATCTTTATTTTTGGGAAGAGGTCACTTGAATCTTTTTGGGAAGATGTTTTGTATTAGGTTGAGAGTCTTTGTAGATGCTTGGTTGGCCATTGTTAGGTCTTGTGCAAAAGATAACTCCATTTGTTGGATTTTGAAGGCTAGGAGCCTCTTGAGGAGTGTTAAGGGAAAAGTTGTGAATTGTTTGAACCAAGTCATCTTTGTGTTGGGTTTGTGTTTTCTCTTCCTTGGATCTGCATCATATAGGCTCGATGTGGCCGAGCCTTTGGCTCGGTCACACCAAGTCATAATGCGAGCACATTATAACACACTCACGTTATAGTTTATCAAATATTTTTTGAAATTTGGGCCACAATTTGGCCCCGCATCTGTGGGGGTCATAACAATTTTGGCTTCTTAGAGACAATTAATATTAAGTTTTTGCTCATTTGGAACTTGGCTTGTTAATAAATATGAATTGTTGACAATGTGAAAGAAAGATTTTACTAAGGATTTAAGTTGTTATATAATAGTTTTATTGTTAGAGAAATAAAAGGAAGTCATTTATGAAATTGTTTCTTTTGGGGAGGTTGTTATTTGGGAACGGGATGGTATCTATTTATTTTTGGCTTTGGGTATTATTATTTCAAGAAATAGGTAAAAAGGTGGTTATGCGGGAGCAAGAAGAAAAGAGCGAGGAGTGGAGAAAACGATAATTGGAAGGAAGGGATTCAAATTCAAGAAAATTTCAGAGGTAAAGAAAAAAATTGTTCTTGTTGATATATTATCAGTTTAATTTCGAAGCTCTTAGATAGATATTGGAAATTAAATATGTATGGTGGAACGAAAAAGTCTTACTCTGTGTGAGCTCGTCTCAGTTAAAGTCACATCTTCCTCTGTGTGAGCTAAATACCTTGCTCTGTGTGAACTTTAAACTATGCTCTGTGCGAGCCTGCACATGCATATCAGCTCTGTGTGAGCTAAGGTGCTCGAGGATGGTTGGGTGGAGAGCGAATGAAAAGGTTTAAGTTGATTTGAGGAAAAGATTGAAATTAAATTAAGCTTAGCACAAAAATTGTAATTCTATTACCTTTGTCCCTGTTTTACTGATGACCTGTGCTATGTGCAGAGAGTAGAAACCCTCATTCAGGAAAACAACAATTGACAGAAAGCTCTAAATTTTCTTTTAAATTATGGAGCTCGGGAAGTTTCCTTCTCTTTCTAGGTAATTATCTCCCCTGTTTCAATAAGTAATTCACTCGAAATCTTTTTGTAGCAATAGAACATTGTATTTAGGAACATTTTAGGTAGGATTCATCTCTATCTGGATTCTACAGATTAATTTCTTTGAGTTCATTTCTTTGGTTGAACTCGATGCCAAGAGAATAATATACATATATAATGATTTAGTCAGGTTGTTCTTAGATAAAGAGTGTTGCTTTTTGTTACACTGTCTTCCGTTGAGATAAACGTTCTATTAAGTACCCTTAATTGATTCAGTTACTTATCTCACCTTAAGGAAGAATTTGCTTCTACATTTTTGCATCTAAATTATCATATTTTTGAACTGTTTAAGAAATCTTGTGACTCAAATTCATACAAAAATTTTGAATTCCTTTTTGTGCATAACCCATATCCATTCCAAACCCTGAAAGTGTATGTCTTTGCTTCCACGTTTTCATTTATGGCTAGTTGGGCACTTGAAGCTACCATTCCTGTTGATTATACCCTGCTGTGATGGTTGAACAATGTTCCATCATTATTTTGGATATGCAATACAGTGTACATTATTGTTGGGCAAGCCTATTGCCAGACTATTTCGTTTAATATTGCAATTACTGATTTCAATTTAATCTATCTAAGGTTTTAGTAGAAAGGTTAAAGTATTACTACAAGTATAGTGAGGAGCAGTAGCACTACAATATTGGGCATCATCTCTTATAACTGTAACGAGTATATATATCCTTCTTTTCATTATTTTAACAACGTTTGGCATTATCTCATCCTCTATGTTCCTGAATCAAGCCTTCACCGTGTTGTTCAGCTTATTGATTCTGAGTTAAAACTTACTGGTGATTGATGAATTAATGGTTCTTGTTGGTTGAGGTCATTGATGGTCTTTATAGTATCTTGTAGCATTATTTACTAAAGGTCATGTGTAGTAACCATTAAGGGTACAGTCCCATGGAGGGGGGCTTCCTTAAAAATCTCAGCGTATGCTGCTTAGCTTTTTTAGGAATATTTTAAAGTTCTTGGTCCCATGGATTTAATCTTGCAATTCTGCTTAAAATTTTAGACTCCAAAGTTTAAGGAATGAACTATAGTGCTTTGATAAAAAATAATAAATAAATAAAAAATTCTCTCATTTTTATTTTCTAATAAGAATTGAAAATTTTAGATGAGAGACAAGTGGCATAAAAAGCTCCTAAGCTGTAGGGGCAATTTCTAGCCCCACCCCAATTTCACCAGCTAAAATATTCATTCCTATACTGTAGGGGCTCTTATTTTTCTGGAAAAGATTCCAATTAATCCCGTAGCATGATTTTTTTTTTCCCATGGGACCTCCTGCTCCATGGAAATAGAAGCCCAAGCACCCCCATGGGACCATGCAGTAAGTGAACCATGAACTGTAGCTTAAAAAGGAACTTGTCAAACGATGATTTGTGTTAATGATAAGCCTGTATGAGTTATAAATGATTCCTTCCCATTGTGTGGAATTTCTTAATTTCCTTCTAATATGTAAAGTGAGATGAAAGATATCATTGTTCAGATTGTAGCCTCACTTCCATTTGCATATTTAGTGTTGGATAGTTAAGCATATAAAGAAAGTTTTATTGTATTTATTCTGACACCTGCAATTACTGTATTAACTAGCGCAACTGAATTCCTGAATGCCCGCATGTAATTATCATAAAGTTCTTGTTTAATATCTCGTCTCTCTATTTAGACATAAATAGGTGGTTAAACACTTGCTATTAGTATTAATTGTGTTGTGTTTATAGTTCATTTTAATAAGAATTGTACAAGACTTTAGTGATTATTAGAATGACTAATTAATGAATGCACATCGTTAATGAAGATTTCAAATCCAATGAAAGTAGATTATTTTCATTAATCTTACAGATTTAGATATTTAGTTGCTTTTAACTAGTCTATTTTAGTGGGGGCATTATACCATCATTTTGCACCCACCTTGTTATGGAAAATTTTATAAGGGTGTGATTTTATGACATCACTAACTATCTTCAATTTGTCATCTAAGGTCAATCTTTCCTAATTTTAGAAAAATAGTGGCCACTTAAGACCCTTTTTTGGCCCCCCATTTTTGTCCACTTACCCCATTACCATGTGTCTGAAGTATATGATTATAATTTGGTGTGATAAAGAGTAGGAATGTGATGAATTTGTAGGTTGTGTGAATTCTACATTAATGTTACAAATATGCATAAGAGTTGACTATGATATTGTTGAAGCCTAGATTCCAAACCCCTAAAGTTGTTTAGCATGTCTACATAGTGCATATTTGGCTACCTTATGCTAACTTTTGTTGTGTTGTTGGAAATAATGCTTACACAACATTCATGAAGCCATTCTACCATAGTTTCTTTTCCATGCACAAAAAATAATGACACTTTGTTGTATGTGCAAACTAAGATTGTGACATGAGAAAATATTGTTTGTAAACCAATGTGCTAGAGCACTAAGTTGCATAGAACTATATATAGATCAACAAGCCTTATAAAGGATATTTGTAGCTTTCTCCACATCTCCCATTGGTTTAAGAACTTAATGATAGACGAAATCTTAGATTATCAATTTCCACTCAATGACAATGAAAGTTTGATACATTTTGTTCAATGATTTTGGTACCCATACTTGCTTAATTTTCTTGGTATCTCCTCTACCAAGGTCTCTTCGTTAGATCTTGTTTGGTCTAGTTGGGTGTTTCTAATCCCCTCTATCCTTTTTGTGGACATTTCAAGATTCTTGGATCTAGACTCATGAATTTTTTAAGCCCTCTTACCTAGGATTTTCTCCTAGCTCATAGTTCATTTAGGTGACTAGCCTAAAATGCCAACCACATTTACCCAAATTTGGAATGCTTTTAAAGTGGAGATTGAATTAATTATACAAAAAGATAAAAATGTTGCTTTATTTTCTAAAGTTCCTATGGATTCTCAGTACTCAATGTATTCTAAAGCCATTATATGTTGTGATATTCTTTTGCAAATTCAAATGCAATGCAATAAAGTTCTATTGGAGGTTGTCTACTTGCAAACTCTTCTAGAACGTTAGGCAAATGCTCCTTGTACTATTACATGTATGGTACCCTCTCCCTCTAGCATTGGTACATAGAGGTGATCATAATCATAATATTCATTATAGAGACCACCCTCATGGTTCTATTCATGGCTCACATGACTCTCCTTAGCGTAGACATGTCGCTATTCTACAATGTCTCACATTCATGATTAAGGTATTTCTAGGCGGTTTGACAATTACAACTACTCTCAAATAGCTCTTGTATTCTTCGTGTGTCACTATTCCTACTAAACAAAAAAAGTATGATCATACTATTATAAGTGAAAGTGAATCCATGATGACTAAGACCTCCTTGATAGTTGGAATAAACCCTTCAATGAAAAATCACGTCCGTCTCCCATTAATATTATACTAATTATTTGGTTTACCCACTTTTATATATTTTACTTTAAAGTTCTTTCATTAACTTATACTATTCAACTCATCTCTTTTCAACATATATTTATGTTGATAAATTAATAAAGATATTTATTTTGATAAATTTATAAAGATATTCTTTTTAAAATAAGTGGTTCTGGTAGGAGCACGTATTGACCAATTCAAGTCTGCAAACTCACCACTTCAAACGACAAATAATCATCTTTACAATCTCTTTGCAGCTTAAAGTAAAGCCATCCTAAACACGCCCCGCGATGCAACCGACACGAATGTTTCAATGAAAGTGACTTAAGGGCGATGCAACCGACACGAATGTTTCAATGAAAGTGACTTAAATTTGATTCTGAACGCTAGGATCTTCCTTCTGATCCAACGCGGATTTTTCATGACGCGTCTATTACATTTATAAAAAGCCAAATCTAATGGGGAGTTGTGAGGAGGAGAATCCTAAGAATAGGCGAGTGTCAGAATAAGTTAACCATTTGTGAAAAGCTCCACAAATGGCTTTGATTCATTTTATTGACAGTTCTGAAATGGTGGACAATTCCACATATAGTGTCCCTGGAAAACAGTTTTATGTGGGATCGAAGAAATGTAGTGGGGAGTTGAGGGAGGGAACTATTGTTCCAGAGCGAGATGTCAGTTGCTGGGGACGGCGGGAAAACTACTCTGAGAAAACTACTATGCCATCCCAGAGTAGTTTTCCCGCCGCCCCCTGTATTGCGCCCCCACAACTGACGTGTCGCTCTTGAACAGCAGTCCCCTCGCATCAAATCCCCAAAGCATTTCTCCGTTTCCACATAAAACTGAGATTTTCCGGGAACACCATATGCGGAATCGTCTACCATTTCAGAACTGTTAATATAATGAATCAAAGCCATTTGTTGAGCTTTTTACAAATGGTTTAACTTATTCTACAATTTGAAGTTCGATTCTGCCTATTCCTAGGCTTCTGCTCCTTATAAAATTTCTTTTATTTCTCGCCTTTTCAAAGCTATTGGATATGGCTTTTTTGTGTAACTAATAGACGGGTCATAAAGCATTCGCGTTGGATTAAAATAAAGATATGAAGATTCAATTCTAGAATCTGATTCCAAGGCACATTTTCATTCGGATTTAGTTCTGGAATCAAATTTCTGAAGTTGAAAGTAGGTTATCTGAAAAATATATGGCTTCAATTATAAATAAGATATTTTCTTGCTCTCTAACTGGTCTTCTGATATATTTACTCTACATTTCTTGGATTACAGGTGCAAGCATAATGTGGCGGCCTACCACCTGCTATAAAGGTGATCAGAATCTGTTTGAATGGGGAACCCCGTGAGGTTTGGAAGAGGGCAAAGAACAAGATTTCTAAAGGAGAATCAATATCAGATTATCACAAAACAGGGCTAACTAGATTGTTGAAGGTCAGTATCAATTCCTTAGATGATGTTGCCAAGGAATGCTAGCTAGACTAAGTTTATTTCCAGTGGACTGGAAAATCTATGCTGATCGACTGTTGGGCATGTGGGTGTATGCTCAGAAGCTACAGTAGCATGACGCTTTTTCCATCTTATCAGAACTAGCAAGCAGAAACCCCTTGAATTTCACTAGCACCCCAGGGTAATTGCCTTTCCTTTCATATATTGGGTATTTTTGTATTCATTTTTAATATAGAGAATCAATATCAGATTGTCACAAAACAGGGCTAATTAGATTGTTGGAGATCAGTATCCATTCCTCAGATGATGTTGCCAAGGAATGCTCCCTGGGCTTAAGTTTATTTCCAGAGGACAGGAAAATCTGTGCTGATGCACTGTTGGACATATGGGTTTATGCTCAGAAGCTACAGTGGCATGACGCTTCTTCCGTCTTATCAGATCTTGCAAGCAGAAACCTGTTGAATTTGACTAGCACTACAAGGTATTTGCCTTTCCATTCCCATATTGGGATTTTTGCTATCATGTTTAAACCATGAGCTGACCCAGTAGTATTTATCAGGAGCAGTAGCAATCTCACATGGAAATAACTCGGAGCTATACTTTTCTGAGCATAATGTAATGCGAGAAATGGCCCTGTACTGGCATGCCAAGACGGTGAAGTCCACAGGAAAAGGTTTCTGTTGGATGAGAAGAAGCATAATTTGCCAGCAAAATGGGAGTTGCTTAATCATACTGCATTCGATGTTCAGCTGCTCTCCATTCACACAGGTATGTTAATCTAAAAAATCTCTTCATAACTTAGTTCCAATCTTTTCGCTAAAATTTCTTTAAAATATTAGCTATAATTTTCAATATTTACATCATTGTTCTTGGCAACTTAGTTGCCATGTGTATCATTTGACATGAAAATCTAGTAGTATGATTTTGCTATTAGGGTTTTAGACTAAACAGCCTATGCAAACCATTAAAAATCTCTTCATGTATTGGGTACTCTTGTCATACTATCTCATTAGGAGGACTATGAAACACTACTGTTCTCAATCGTCAAAGTTTTCACAGTGTAACATTAAGCACTTTTTTCCACTTGCATGTTTTCGGGATTCAACTTCTAAATGATGAGATTTCAACACAAATAAGTATCATTCATAACCAAGATGCAAAATGATCTAATTCGATTTCCTTTTTGATTTATTCATGCCAGGCACTATGGAGAGAAACCACTAGTATGAGATGAACTTCCTGAGACAGAGGCTCTGTTGTCACTCCTTCAAGTGAATGCTTTCTTCCCCCATTTCCGAAGTCTGAAGATTTTTTTTTTTTCATGCTATTCAATTACTGTACGAAGAAGGCAACAGTAAAATGTCTAGATACCTTGTCTTCTCTCATTCAATGATTCAACTCAAGAGTATCCTTCTGGGGAGTTTGATTGCATCCCCTGTTCTAAAACAAAGCAAAACGCAGTCAAACATAGAGAAGCTATCTTTACGCTTATGTGAAGGTTTTGAATCTGTATCCACATTCAAGAGCATCAAGTGCGAGATTATAGCCTGCATCACGACAGCAATTTGGAGGATGTGTCCCTTAGTTTCTGTTATATGCCCTCTGCCCAGATGTACTCTACCACCAACTGCCACCTGGTTCAGAAGTTCCCTTATGGCCTTGGGAATATGAGCTCGCGGACAGTGTTAGGGTCATCAGCATCACCAGGCATACAAGAGCTTCCATCATCAATCGGTAAAGCTTTTAGAATGTATAGACATTTCATTATGTGAGGGGCTACAAGAACTTCCAAAGGAAATGGGGCAACTAAAGAAGCTGAATGAGTTTGATATGAGAGAATGTTCTGTTTGACGAGGCCACCAAGAGCTGTTTGTGAAGTGTGTCCCCTGACGCTTGTTATCTGTGATGAGCAGATCAGGAAGCAGTGGTTGCGGGCCAAGAACATTTCTATTCCGGAGCTTAGAGCTGAAATTGTGGAAGTAACTTGACAAGCACCATCCCATATAGTCTCCTCTATATTTTCTGCCTATAGTTATGATCAATTTTCGTCGAAATTTCAGCGCAGCAAACATTCTTTACTATTTTGTGCGTGCTAATCCATCGGGTCTGAAAGATCTCGACCCAGGGAGTGCGACATAAAGATGGATGACGTGTCAAGGACGAACCGATCCGCAGGGGCACCTGCCAAATGAGATTGATAAAGCGGCCATCTGGCCCTATAGGAAGATGTTCTCCCTCCAGTTGCGGATCGGTGTCCCTCTTCTTTTCATCCGAAGGCATTTCTTTGTTTTGTTTAAATCCAGGAAGTGGGTGTCTTGTAAATTTCTGATAGGCGTCTCTGCACTGTAATTGTTTTACTCAGTCGCTTAGACTGTGCACAAATAATATAAATTCAGAATAGATTAATCTAAATAAACATAATAATAAAATCATAAGATTTTCACGCACGAATAATAAACATAAGCACTTGATTGCGGGGGTAAGTGGCAGCAATGTAAAGTCTTAATCATAGATAACTGGGAATGAGTCGCAATTATTCAAGATACGAACACATATCGATTCATGAGTGCTACTCTCATAGCTACAAGATAAGTAGTAAGGGCACGTCTCCATGCGGCTGCTTAGTTTATTTTGGCTAGCAGCGACTGCTCAATATTTGTAGGAATATTTTGTGGAGCTGGTGGCCCATGAACTTTACTTTTTCCTGCTTATTTTTTCTGCTTAAAATAAGCAGTCAATTTAAATTTTATTTTTTCAATTGTTTAATTTGTTTTTAATTTTTAATTTATTTTTTACTTTACCTCTTTCACCCGATTGCAATTATTTTTTATTTAAGCAGTAAATTAATCTCATAAATGCAAGAAAGTGAGTAAACAACCACACAATTGAAGACAACAGAGATTTACCATGGAGAACCCAAACTTCATGGAAAAAAGTCACAAAATGTGAACCAAATTACTCACGTAATCACAATCTCTGATGGAAATACAAGTAACGGATCTGAGTCTACAGTTAAAGGATGACAATATTGCAGAGTACAGAAATATAAATCATGCTATAGTGGTTAACATACCTCAATTGATTAGTATAAAACGTAGCTTTCAGAAACCTACTTTCAAAAACTTGTATTCAGAAGGAGAGCAGCGTCAAAATGAAAATATAATAATTTTGAGCAAAGAAAATGTATTAACAAAACTTTGTGCGGGAAGGAAAAAATTAACTAATATAAAAAAAGAGGGAAATTAATAATGTGGTGCCAGATGTCATATTATTTCTATTTGCAGCAGCTGCTTATTTCCAGCCCCCCAAAATTTTGCAAAGCCTATTCACAATTTTTAAGCAGTGCTGCTTCACAAAAATAGGATAAGATTCCAAATTATCCAAATTTCATTAATACAAAATTTTCATGGGGACACTTAACTGCTTAAATTTAAGCAGAAATGCTTAATTTTAAGCAGAAATTTGAGTTAAGCAGCAGCATGGGGACAAGGGGTAAGTATGGGGAATGGTCAATTGTCTTATTTTTTGGCTTTACTGTGAGTAGAATCTCTCAAATGTAATAATTAATTGACAAGGGGTATATTTTTTATATTTTGATTCTTAAAATTGTTTGTTTGTTTGTTAATTTAGATAATATTTGGGCTTTTAGAAGTTTCTATTCTAAAATTATAATGTTAATAATTCAGTATTGTATTTTCAGTCTTTTTTTAATATTATCAATTATTTTATTATGAATAATTAGATTCGAGTTGGATAAAACAATCATAGGTTTTTATAGAGAGGTTAAATCTGTAGGTTAGGAGAAAATAGTAGACTCTAAATGCCATGGTTTACAAGTACCATTCTAACAAATTTTGTCTCTTTTTTTGTCATAAGACTTCTAAGAGATGCTATCTAATTGATGTAGTCTAGAAGGATCATGATACATGGAATCTAGTAGATTTGTATTATAGTTCACTCACTAATCTTAACATTTTAGTTTGGCTATAGAAGGCTCCATTTATAAAATCACACTCTTCATTCCTACCATGCTTCTCTCCCTTTTTGTAAGATAGCAAAACATTTTACCATGAACATTGAAGTTTGAGTTGGCCAAAACCATCATAGGCTTTTATAGAGGGTTCAAGTGACCAAGAATAAGATATCATCTACAACTAGTGTAGCCTATAAGGATCAAGAAGAATGAGTGATAAAATGAAGCCTCTCATAGGATTCATCTACTCATCCAAAAATGTTGTCATAGTTAGTTTAGTCCCACAACACTTGGTCATAAACTAACCCTTTTGACGGCCAAATATTGACTTCTAATGATTTGTATTATTGATTATACTATCAATAGTAATCACATTCTTATACATCCTTCCATGTCATGTCATGTGCTTTTAGAAATAATATATGTTATTGGCCCTAGGAAACATGTTACTTATGATTCATTCTTCTTGTAGCGTGTGTCTGTCAACAATAAATAAGGCTCTATGACATCATAGAAAGCTAAGAATGTGTATTTCTAAGGTGTCTAAAGACATCAAGTGTGAATTTGAGTCTCAAGTATTTTGAGACAATGGTGTATGCAACTCTAATAATGACTATAAATGTTCGATAACTCTACAATATAAAAATACATCATTTCTAACTTGTATGAGGTTGCAATGCCATAATGTAGCAATTTAAGTGTGCTCGAGGCTATGATATAAGTTGTTAGTGAACAAAAAGCATATCCAAGGCTACAAATGAATTTTAAAGTAAGGTTTAAAATGAATGGATTCAAACCATAGAATGATGTGTAAACTTCATTTAAGATGAAAAGTGCAATTGTAATAAACGAGTCTTTCATAAGATGACAATAAATAGAAACTAGATGAAGTCTTCTTTGACAATTATACTTACATCAAAACATATAGTCCCAATGCCAACAAGAGATAGGTGCATAAAAATGTTAGGAATCAAAGGAGAATCCAATGATGGTGGTGCGTAAGAAGTAGGGTGAAGCCATGATAGTGGTTTACAATTCAAGTGAGGAAGGAAAAATCACAAAAACCTTTTTCGTTTCATCAATTTTGGGTAAAAAAAAGGTTGTCAGCTACATACCCTACACATACCCATCATATCGCCACTTTTTGGCCCATCATGATCTTGCACATACCCATAGACCTCTTGATTGATAAAAAATCTATACAAAAATATAGAAACTTGAGCCTTCATGACAGGATCCTTGCGACCTTTGAAACTCCTTCAACCATCTCAAGGGCAAGAACATTGTGGGAGCATGTTTCCGCCCTACTATGAAGTGAGACACTTCCCCAAAATTCTTTAGTCCATCAAAGAATACTCGACCCAGCATGAGGAAAACGAGCAATGCAATATTGAATAGGAGTAATGAATTATGTGTAGCAAGTTCATAACAACATCTTATCATATCATGGTCATCACAAAGATTACACAAAAATTGTCATCATACTTGATGTGTGTGCACATACAAAGTCAATCATGAAGGCTACATGTTAGATTACCATCAACGTTGTGAAATCCATAATTTCTATTAAGCAACAAGTCAATCTATTCAAGAACTAGTTTTCTAACATGGAAACCTGTCTACATGCATGCAATCCTTTCAATGATCTTTACACAAAAATGCATTAATAAACCTTTCAACAATATTTTTCATAAATGCATATCAAGTACATATATAGCAATCAAACAACAATTTAGACATGATCCTTGCAAGATTCTAAGATATCGTGTCAAAAATCACATCTTCTTACTCATGTGTAAGCCAATTAAGTAATATTACTATTTCATATTTCAATTCTCACAGTAATGTTTTATTTCCAATATTTAAGAATTTGTAGAATTGATTAAGGAAGGTGTATCACATGTATGTATTTATAGGCACACATATAAATGTGTAGAATGTGTACACATTCCTATAAATATAGCACCCATGCATGATCTCTTATGGTGTTGTAAATTTAAGGATGCAATCCATACATACATGACCATTGCATTCACTACAAGGATTTAAGAGGGTTTAGCACATACCTGCTATCACCCCTTACTAATCCTTTTGACAAACTATTTGTAGTTCACGCATAATGGATGTAATTAACAAATATTCTTTCCATATCCAATGCTATAATATATAGGCTATGTTACCTAGTAAAAAGGACTTTAACCAATTTCCCTAAAGGTGACGACATTCACCAGATTTCTATTAAATCATTATCTTCTAAATTCAACTTCCAACCATGCATTCCATATATCTCGTTCATAATTAATGATAATGGTTCGATATCCTTTTCCTAATCTTTACTTGAAACTATCAAAATTACATATATTCAAAAGCTAAGTATCACACACACATATATGTATATACACCCATATACACATAGATTGCATAACAAATCTTCATTAGACTCTTTAACTCTAGAGCTTATAGAAATTTGCAAGAATATTCCATTACTATCTTATACAATTACTATCTTAAGAATAAACAAGCATTATCAAATATGTTTATGATCATCTCATATTCTAAATAGATGATTCAAATATCGGTTGTTGTTCCAATTCCAAGAATTCCAATGGTCTTATTAGACACAAGATTTTAACATGAACAACCATTAGTAAAAAGCACCATATAGAAGGCTTTGAACATAGTATGATTCCATTGTATCAAAAATAAAATTTAAATGTACCAAAACTGTACAGAATTTCTATACTTCCAATTTATGGCTAGTAGGTATCATATTATGCCAAGGAAGGTTCTATCAATTGTCAAATGTTCGTACCAAATTATATACTAATGATGGGATTTTAAGAATGAACCTCGGTCGACCGAATTAGAGAGGGTTAAATTCTTTAAAGAGACTAGTCTTATCTGCATTGATTACTGGCAATGCTAAATGAAGAATCCTACACATATTATAAAAGAACCCTCCCACCATTAAGGAGATCACCCATGCATATTAGACTTGATAAACTTAAGGGTCGACTGATAGAATACTTCAATATTTCCATTTGGTAGAGAAACAAGAACCAAAATTATATTAATGATTACTAATATAAATATATAGTATTATTTCAAATGGATATCAGTGCAGTGATTTGATGGTACTACTACCCTCCATAGGTGGCAGTACACAACAAATAGAGAGTAGGTAGGGGAGAGGGGACCATAGTGGAGCGGGGTCTAATAGTGGGGATAGAAGTAGTCCTTAGTGGGGCCCATAGTGGAGCACCTTAATATCCAATTACAAAACATTTTTTATCCATAAAGTACACAAATTGACAAATCATGTGATGCCACATCAGCGCACCAATAAAACATGACTTAGTGCACCACTATGGGTCTCACTTTTTTTGGGGGCATTTTTGGATACCTCAACAAAAAAACATGCTGATGTGGCCCTAAAACGAAATATAGAAGCATGTTAATTGCCAAATAAACTATTGTACAAAATTGGAGGTAATTTAAAATTTCCACATAAGAATTTGAGAAATGCGAAGTTAGAGTGCTCCACTATGAGCCACTCTCCCCTAATGGGTTTTTGAACTTG
Source organism: Sequoia sempervirens (assembly GCA_007258455.2). Taxonomy (NCBI): domain Eukaryota; kingdom Viridiplantae; phylum Streptophyta; class Pinopsida; order Cupressales; family Cupressaceae; genus Sequoia; species Sequoia sempervirens. The sequence continues at coordinate 564,890,956 of VDFB02105785.1, forward strand.
CAGACTGCCCTTCATCAATAGCAGCTGCGACTTGATGTTGATAATGTGTGTTGCTCAAGAAAATAGACATAGAGAATATCATTATCAGGGTAATTTACACGTTTACCATCTGAAGCAATTTGCAGCTAATAGAGGAGCCAAATGTTTGAGCAAAGAAAGGCATTGGCAGGTCGACTTTCTTTTGTGTGGTGGCGTTTCAATTTTCTAGCCTGCAATTTTCCTATTTGAGCTCATGATTTGGCTCTTTGAGGCCGATTTCACCTATGGCGACGTGCTATTGGAGGTCAGTTTCTTTATTTACAAGTGAAGCATTTTTGGGGTGTGATTTCTAAAGGATATGCAATTGGAACTTTGACATTTGGAGGCAGAGATACTTTTGTTGTGTGCGAGGCATGATAACTTGATAGGGCGTATCGGCCGTGAAGTCACGATTCTTACGCAGGGCAGTCAAATGTGTGATGATTTTGATGGAAGTTGTGAAGCAATCATTGGTTTGCATAAAGTCGTGAGTTAAAACTAATATTCCATAGTCGCAAGTCTGGCAACTTTGTCGAGAAGCTACGAGTCATAAGTCGTCTAACTCTGCGACCCGTAAGCTGCAAAAATCTGCCAACAAACTACCAATAAAATCTGCCATCATCTACCAATATACGTTCAATTTGGGGATGCCAAAAATCAGCATCAGCATCATGGGTACCTAACATGGCTTCTAACAAGGACCCATTTCTACGTAATTGCACTTTTGTGATCTCCCTAAGTATCATTTAAGGAGGGGTGTTAAAGTGAATAATTAATCTATTCACTATATTCAAGTGTACTTAGGTTGATGAGGTTAGATAACATCTTGTCTAACTGAATGTGCAACCTTTAAGCCTCTTGAAATTACCAAGTTGTTTGGTAGACCACATGCATAGACATTTTGAGGTTGGACAACTTTCCATCTAACCTCAAAGGTCACTCAACACCATCTAACCCCAAAAATCACTCAACACTTGGCACACAAGGTTCATGACTTGGTCATAGAGGTTGTTGGATTGCATCATCCTTGCCTATATATGCAAGTCTTTGTACTCAATACACACATACATGTGTATATTTGTATATATGTGTAATATATTTACACACACACATATGTTGTTTAGGGTTATAATTATACATTTTTGGGGTTCAAAAATAGACATTAAATATAAGTATGTTTGTTTGTATGTATATATGTATGTATGTATCATATGTACATGTATGTAGGTATATCTATATGTATAGATACATTCATATGTATATATACATACATTTATATTTGTGTTTATGGACATGTGTACATCTAGACATTTATGTTTGACGCTTATATAGGGAAATGTATATGTACATTTATATAGTATGTATGTATATGTATACATGTATATGTACATTTACGTATGAATGTGTGTTTATGTACGCATGTACATACTGTGGTGTAGAATAATGTACATCTTTATATTTTCACACTATGTTTCAATCCCTTAATTAATTAGACTTAATTAAGCTTCTAATTGACCAAATTATGCATTCGAAAGCCTTATTATTCTTATTTTCCAAAAGGGAAACCTATATTAAACATTTTTTTATCATTCATTTAAATGTCTTATAAATTGTGTCCTTGATTTAGGCCCCTGGATACATTCACCCAAGGGCAAGTGGGTCCTCCTTAAGTGCCAGTACCCAATTTAAAATTTGTTTTTGGTGGTATTTTAATTATTCAAATTCAAATTTCAATCGTTGGCTTTTAAAATCTAATTTTTGGAAAATTAGATGAGCACCTATAAATACATAGTTATTTTATCAATTCAAAACATCTGACACTAAGGAAACTTTCATAGGAGAAAATAATATTGTCAAGAGCATTGAAGAGTAGATTTATCAGTCATCTACAACAGTAATCAAAATCGTATCATCATGTCAAACTTTATGTATCTTCATGCCATGTTTTGGAGCTAACATTGTGATGTATGTTTCAAGCATTCAAACATCAAATCAAGTTACAAATCAAGCATCCAATCAAGCCAATTCATACAATATCTAGACCTTAGAGAGACATGTTAGACTTCAATCCTCTAAGGGAAGCCATTGAGGGTTTGGTGAGTTGTGACATAGCATTGTTCATTCATCAAATTCCTTTCATTTATCATTATTTCATTATCAAAGTTTAATTATCAAATTAGGGTTTCATGAAGGAAAACCCCTATTCACCAAAAATAAACATTTTCCTCTCTTTTTGTATGTGCAAATTTACAGGTGAAGAAGGATTAAAATTCAATCAAAGGAGCAATTTTGCAAAGTTACCAAAGTTGTCATCACTATTGTCAAGCCATGAAAACTTAGATCTCAAATTTATTTTCAATTGTCTAATAGTGAAACCAGTGGAAAATAACATCTCAGATCCATCTCCAAAGGACCCCGAAATATGTGCATAAAAGTTTTACAAGGACTCATTCACTCACTACCCCAAGTGTCCTACAGTTCTCGGGACAAGCTTTTCTAGGTTAGTAGATATCACCCTGCAGTCCCCAAATCTTCCTGCAAATTGTTGTTTCTATAACTGTTATCCTAGATCTATGCATTTCAAGTGTTAGTTCATGCAATTTACTTTTTTAAAGATTTTGAGTTCATCTCCCAAAAGTGCATTTCAGTCATTTTTGTCATTTTTTTGTCCTAAGGAAACAACAAGATCTCCTAATAGGATTGACTCATGTAAAGGTTGAAAGCCAATTCCTACCTTTAGGAGATCTCTTTTTCTAATGAAATTATGAAAAAGTGAAGGTTTCCTATATTCATTATTGGTTCACCCCCTCCCATATTTTCCCTCATTGCATTTTGGTGAACTCAACATTGTACATCTTAAATTCTAATTTGGAACTCCTTCAAGCCCTAGATCTAGGATTATTCATTAGTTTGCATTACATCTCATTTAGGGTTTTCAAAATTGCATTAGTTTGCATTTCTTTTAGGGTTTTAAAGTTGAATTTTGCATT
>VDFB02105785.1:564894674-564940632 GCA_007258455.2 Sequoia sempervirens
TTGTAAAACTTCTACATACAAATTTACCATTTCACTAACATGTGGATTTGAAGACGTACCTGGATTTGTGCATATTGAAACATTCTCCATGGCATTCAAAGAGGGATTTGAAGACATAGTAGGACTTGTTTGTATAATCATATTCTTCTCCAAATTGACTCCTTGCAAATTAGTTTCATCTACAACTATGGTATCTTCAATGTTTTCATCTTCAATAGTTGTTGAATTGGTTGCTCCACCATCGTTCATTGATTTTATTCTCATTCTTCTTTCTCTTTGTCTTTGTCTCTCTTTTTTTTTATTTGCTTCAACTTCTTGAGGATTCAATGTCTTTCTTCTCTTATTACAAAATTTATCTCCCATAATTATAAAATTCCCAAGCACAAATGAATATTAATAGTGAAATACTTCAAAATATTGAATCCAAATTGGAAGTTGAATACCTATTACGGAAAAATTATTCCTCTTGTGTTCCTCAAAACAAATAGAAAATTACCACAATTCCACTTTAAAAATTGTTTTCTTCATGCTTCCTTTGAAAAATTCAATCCATATTGCAAATTTCACTTCAAAAATGGTGTAGATGATGCTCCCTTTGATAAAATCAACAAAAAATCAAATTGACCACCTGTAAATACAATAACTTATGAAAAATAATTGATTTTTAGTGCTCTTAGCCGTACATGTGAAGTTGCAAAGTTGCAGACTTGACAGTAATTGTGCACAGTGTTTTTAAATAATATAAACGGGATCCCATCTATAAAACGGGATCCCATTTATAATTAAACGGGATCCCGATTACCAAAAGGGGATCCCGTTTACTAATAAACGGGATCCCGCTCTATAATCAGGATCCCATTCACTAGAATCGAGTGCGGGAGCCGTTGTAAAGGCAACGGGATCGCGTCTTATAAACGGGATCCCGTTACCTCTACAATGGTCGAAATAGAAACGGGATCCCGATTATAGCATGGGATCCCATTTATTACTAAACGGGATCTCGTTTTATAATCGGGATCCCATTTTTTTAAATTTGAATTTTGTTTTGCATCGTGGGTGGGTTTTTTCCAAGGTTTTCGGTTCGGGAAAAGCCTTGGAAGTCCGAACCTAAGCCTTCAACCTGGTTTGACCTACAAATTGAAGGCCCTAACAATGTCAAAGAAAAATATCGACTTTGGACATATGGCTGACGACCTTTTTTCAAAAAAATTCTGACGAAATTAAAACCCATTTTAGATCAAACAATGCAAATTCTAAATATGTAATTTGTTTTGCAATTGAATTATTTTTTCTATTTTTCAATTAATTTCTAATAAAATTGGTCCATAAACTTTAAATATCAGAGTTTTTTACTATTTTAATAACTTTTGATCAACATAACATTTTGACAAACGGATTGCACGAGAGAAAACTTCAGACAATTCTTTTCAATTTGAAAAAAAAAAAATCAAAAAATGATAAGTTTAGGTCATCTTATGCATGTCGTACATGACGATTTTTCAAAACAACAAATCTGTCTAATAAAAAATTAACAAAAAAAATATATTCAATAAAAAATTACAAAAAAAATATCAAGAGCAAGGTTCAAGGAGTCATAAAACTTTTTCCCAAAAGGATTTAGAAAAATACAATAATTTAAGTCAAAATATGGATGTCGTACACGTGCATGGTATGGTAAAAAAAAGACTTTTAAATAGTGGTTTTTTGAAATGCCTATTGAAACTCAATTTGTACAATCTGGGTATTGAAATAAATTACATATTTGGAAACTAGACTCCGAGCACTACATTTTATGATTAGTGACTTTTTTAAAGATTTCATCTCTAAGTGCTTCAAATTTTAAGGTCAAATGTGTCAAATACTGAAAATCAGGGAAAACACTTCCACTTTTTGGCCAAAAAGTGGACTCAACTTCTTGCACACACCCATAATAATTATTTATTAAATTCAAAATAAACAATAATTTATATTAGTGGAAATTTGAGAATCTCCTTTAAAAACCCTTTTTGTTTCATCAATTTTTGGTAAAAATCAGCCACATACCCTATAAGAACCCATCATATCGCCACTTTTTGGCCCATCATGATCTTGCATATACCTAGGCACAAAGTGTGAAAAACAACACATAGACTGCTTCTATAAGCACTTGGAGATGCTTTATCGAAGCAAGTGAGAGCAGGTTCTCATGTGACTGTAGAAACTGGGCAAACAACTCCATGTTGTTTCTCACTATTCTCGCGCATAAGAGAGTCACTACTTATTCTATGACTTCATTCTGAGGAATTGAAGCAATGGAAATGGCATCGCCTATCAGCCCATTTTGTGGATAACTATTGAGACCAATAATGGATACATTCACCTAGTGGAGGAATTCTAGTTGTACCAGTTGTTCTACTGCCCTCATCCCCTAGTCGCAACGCCCAGAGGTGCAAATCATGGTGTACACAAAGTGCTCAAGTAGTTTTGTGTTGTGCACATGGACCTGGTTTAGAAATGTATCTCCCAATATACTACGCAGAACCTCCTTCTCAATCTCACTTTCAACTATGAAAACCTCCTTTAACTTATTAGACATTCCCCTAAAAATAAGGCTACACTCAATTTATTCAATGAAAACAAATTCATTCATGCATACACCATCACTCTGAGTGCTAGCCATGTTTGATTCTACAAGATGACAAAGTGAGGCAGTCCTTGTTGAGTTTATACAGGGTTGGTGAGACATGTTAACTAGGAATAATCATGATAATAGTATGGTGATGTGGTCTAAATTAATGGTTGATATTCAATGGGAATTTAAGTTACATCCCGAATTGATTTTTCAGTTGGACATCTTGCACATAGATGACAGTTGTTAAATGCTCAATTGGTGAGGTATGTGAACCATTTCAGAATCAATAGCCATGAGGTGAGAGTTAAATCAAGAAGTTCTTGGGAATTGTTTAAGGTCTTTTCACTGGCAATATAATAATGTTAGTTATTTTATATTTCTTGGCCACTGGTTTCCAAGAAATAAAGTTATATAGAATGAAGACATTACCACAACTAGTCAATAATCACCAAGAGAAGAATACGATTCCTATATCTAGGTGAAAAGGACATTTAGTAGGGGTCTACTCTCTGGAGAATACATTGTGATGTAATTGAGGGGGGAGCTTTAGATTACTTCTTTTCATTTTGATTTCTTGATTACAGTAGCTCTCAATCTTTGAGTTGTGAGAAGAATGAGATGTTGATTGTACTAGTATGTGAGCCACGTACATAAATTGAATGTGTTTTCTGTGAGAAATATATTCGATTGCATTTATTTCATCTATTGTAATTATGGGATTTCTTAGTTCATCTTATATTTTCTTTGTCATTAATTGGTACAGTTTGTGAGCTAGCTTGTTGATGACCCTTAGGATTTTTTCACATTAATTGCACATTTATGGATTAATTTCAGTTGCCTTGTCGCTTTCTGGTTAAAATTTACTTATCTTTCATTTAATCTACACAAGGTAGTTTTACCTCTCAATTCAGAGGAAAGCCACAAATGCAATTGTGGCCTTTCGAGAGTTGTTAGTGAATAGGTTCTAGTGCTAATCAGGTAGGAGAGTCATTGTTATCTCCATATTTATCAAAGGGGCCAATTCATTTGCTAATAGATTTTTGGCGACTCTACTAGGCAAGAGATTTTAATTTTTGACAATTTACTTTGTGTCATGCAGCAAGATCCAATACTTCCCCACAATGACGTGTTCCCCATACTTCAACCTAACCTAGATTGGAAGTAGGTGGAACAAGACAACATCATATCACAATTAAATACACTCGCTTGGAGGTATAGGAGAAATGTGGTTGATTATATGCGAGTCAATTTCGTCTTGGAAGAAGATGAGGAATGGGCCCTATTCCCACCACCGCCAATAGTGGAACGATCCCCAAGATTAATTTTTGAATACTACGACAACCCACCTCGTCACCCTGATCCATGTCAGAATCAACCTCCCAATTAGCATTTGAATCAGTGTCCTAACAAACCATAAAATCAACCTCTAGCTCAACTGCCACCTTGACGATGACCTAATTTTTTTCTTCATTACTCCTATAGGAGTTGGTGACTCCAAGTACCATGAACTTCGTTCCCTGGGGTAGTCATATTGGGCCTTTCACCCTATCTTAATGTAATGACTTGCCACATGGCTCAAGGAAGAGGTTTCCAAAATTCTCTGGCGATGGTGTCTAATATCTAGAAGAGCATGTCCTAGCTATGAGCACAGTGAATGGAATCTTGGTTATCCGAGATGAAGATGTATTTGTCAAAATATTTGTTGACATCCTGGTTGAGAAGGCTATTGAATGGTTTAGAGGATTGGAGAAATTTTGCATAACAGGATGGGATGTTCTACACAAATAATTTCTATGACGTTTCCAAAGCCCTGTTGATATAGCCGCTCTGCTCAGAATTTTCTTCAAAATTGTAAAGGAAGGACATGAATCTATGAGGGAATTTTTCTATCGATTTAACCGATCTCTTCAGTGGATTCCTCCACCGAAGCAACCTAACAAGGTGATTCTATTTCATGTTTTTACTTCCACCCTTGATTCTAATGTTTGACTTATGCTAAGAAGAGATAGGGTTTTTGGGAACAAACAAGCTTAGATTGAAGCGGTGAACATTTAAAATCACCTAATTATAGATAGTAGGTAAATGGAAGCCTAGTCGTGTTGCTTAGTCTATCAACTATTGGCCACCACCTGCCCCTTCCTCTAGTTTTCAGACAATTACAAGTGCCTCCTGCCCCACGGCTCAAAAAATGAACCTAATTGTATTTAATGATATGTAGTCTATACCCGAGAAGAACATAACTATAGAATAAAAAGACTAGTGCTAGAATTCCTAGGTGTATAGTCTAAACACTATAAATGGGTTAGAAGATGAGCTTAATAGCTATCTAGTGATGATGAATCTCCAACACCACAAAGAAGGTATAATCTTACTTCTCAGTTTATTTCTTCATCCACTTCTTCAAGTGATTCACTCCTTTTGAATTCAAGTGATGAATATCAAGAGTCACGAGACCTTTCCATTCTAGAATATGGGACTTTTGTGTTTCAAGATGTGAATGAAAAGGTTCCTTGTGCTAATGTTGAAGTTATTAAAGATCCACTTGCTAAAGGAGGAGTGAAGTGGTTAATAAATTCAAAACCCCTTTCCTTATTTGAAGAGTTTGAAGCTCATGACAATATGTTATTTGAAAAATTTAGTCTTGATCCATTGGAGCCGTTGATGGAGGAAGCTATTCATTACTCCACTAATAGTCTAGAGAAAGAAGATACTGTGATAATAAATGACCAAGAAGTTGTGAGGGCAGAGTAACTACACTGAACAGGGGATTGTTTGTGAAATAGTGAGTTGTGCTTATACAAGGGGTGTGGAAAGTTTGAATTTTCCTCAAAGGCGGGAAATATTTTTAATTAAACTACAAGAAACAATAATGAGCACCTCTAAAATTCTTGTATACATTCCTCCACAGCAGGAGGAAACTTATGATGAGAAATGGTTGTTCAAGGGAAATGCAATTGATCTCCTGATTGGCTATACCATTTATGTTAGGGTCATCCAAACCCTCGCCTCTTTTTAGAAGTTGCATGTGCCAACCAATTTCTTTAGGTTTGGGTCATTTTTCTCTCAAATTGTTTTGTATGAGTTTCCTTCTCTTTCCCCCTTTTGGTAGGTGTCAACCTACCTTGTATATAGTCTTTTGGTGTGTCATTTTTGGGTGTGTTTTCTTTGCTTTGTTCATTGTCCTCCCTCTTTGCTCGACTATGTTTCCCAATGGACAAGACTATTCTAATAGTTCTAGGTTCCTGGTTGCCTTCTTTTCAGTCCTTGTCCCCAGATAGAGCTCCTATTGCCAAAATTCCCCCCCCCCCTTTTTGTAAATCGGGGACACTTGATAAATTTTGGCTAAGTCCTTACTTGTGCAGTGTTTTATTGTACATTTATAACCTAGGTGGTTTTTGGTTATTTTTCCTAACTTCCCATTTTATTTCCACAGTTCTTTCTTTCTCTTTTTAGCCAGACGGTGTTTTGGGGTTTTCTTATAACTCACCACATGTTTAGAAGTCTTGCTTTTAAAAGGTTAGCAGACTATACCTTAGGTTTACAAACTTGTCAAAATAATGCTGATGAATTTTTCAATGTTTTTCAAAGCCGAGCAGGAATCTGAGTGACCCCTTTAACTACAACAATGATTTGCATAGTTCTACAAAGTCCCCATATTATCGCTAAAGCACATTTTCAAAGAAATTAAGTGACCCTCATACAAATTATCATTTTAAAATGAAAACAAAAGCTATTTGTGCAAAGTTAAATAAAGAAAATGCCATCCATATGTATCAAAATTAAACCAAAATCAAGACAAAATTTCTCATGATACAAAAAATCAACACCAAAACAAGAAATAATTTCATGCACAAAGGGTGAAAACTAGCACATGGACTACTTCTATAACCACTTGGAGACTCTCTATCTATGTAGCTGAGAGTAGGTTCTCATGCGACTATAGAAACGAAGCAAACAACTCCATGTTGTTTCTCACTAGTCCTGTGCGTAGGAGAGTCACTACTTCTTCTAGGGCTTCATTCTAAGGAATTGATGCAATGCAAATGGTTTTGCTTATCAACCTGTTCCATGGATAACTGTTGAGACTAGCAATGGCTACATTCACTAAGTGGAGGAATTTTTGTTGTACTATTCATTTTGTTGCCCTTATCCCCTAGTCACAGGGTGATCCCACAATAGTGGTTTACAATTTTTGGCCAAACTGGACACTGAAATTATTATTTTTAACTAAATCTTCACATTCGCAAACCTATAGCGGCTAATCCATGAAGAATTTGAAGATGATGCATACTAGAGTCTCATCACATTTTGTCTGTAGATTCTAAAAATATTTTTTTCAAAAATTTTGGAATCAAATTGCACTTCTTTTTCCATCTCCCACGAAAATTGATTTTTTCAAAAACAACATTTTTAAAAAGTAACGCACAACCGATAATGCATAACTGTTTTTCCATGAAGGATAAAATTCTAATTCTTTTGAATTTAGATTGGTAACTCGATATCTAGTGCTTCCACTTGGTTAGATAGTTTTTTATTGAATATTTTATTTTAATCAAGTTTCAAGTCAAACCAATTACAATTCAGACATAACGATCGTATAATGCATAACATTTTTGTATATATCAATTTTATTTTTTTGTTGGATCAAGGACTTCAATATTTAGTGCACTCATATTTTTAAATTTCTTTTTGATAATCTGCTATTTTTCCACATGTGCGAACAAAGACCTTCATTTTCGATGAAAACCTATTTTAATAAAACTAAAAAAAAAATACATAATAAAACCAAAACATATTAAAATTATATTCATTGGATAGCTCGTTCTGAGGACTACCTGATTCTAGTTGGGTTTGTGAAGATTCATCCATTTTCATCCTCAACCCGAGCTCCGAAGTGCTAAAATTGAAGGTTTTTTTTGTGTTTTAGGGGGATGATGAATAAGGGGGGTTCGAATGAACCCCTATTGGTTCGAGCAAACCCCTAGGGGTTCACTCGAACTAGAGTTCATTCGAACCCCCTTTAATAAGGGGTTTTGTTGGATTTTTTGGTGGGAAAGCATTAAAAGGGTTCGCCCGAACCCACGTTCTAGCGAACCTCTAATGGGTTCGGTCAAACCAATAGGTTCGTACGAACCCCTAAAATCAAGTTTTTTGCCATGCATTCATTTTTTGTGATTTTTTCTTCCTCACTTCAATTGTAAACCACTATTGTGGCTTCACCCCATGATGTCCAGAGGTGTGAATCACGGTGTACACGAAGCAATCCAATAGTGTTGCATTATGCACATGCACTTGGTTCATAAATGTATCTCCCAATATACACTACACAACACATCCTCCTCAATCTCACTTTCAACTATGAAGACCTCCTTTAACTAATTGGATATTCACCTAAAAAGAGGGCCACACTCAATTTCTTAAATTACAACAAAGTCATTCATGGATATACCATCACTCTGAGTGCTAGCCATGTTTTATTTTGCAAGATGGTGAAGTGAGGTAGTCCCTGTTGAATTTATATAGGTTTGGTGAGACATGTTAATTGGGAATAATCAGGATAATAATATGGTGATGCGGTCTAGATTAATGGTTGATATGATGGGAATTTAAGTTACATTCCTAATTGATTTTTCGGTTGGATAACTTGCATGTGTGAAAGTTGTTTAATGCTCAATTATGGAGGTATGAGAACCACTTTAGAATCAATGGCCACAAGGTGAGAGTTAAATCAATAAGTTCTCCAGAATTGTTTAAGGTCTTTTCACTGGCAACATAATCGTGCCCATTATTTATTATTTCTTGGTCACCGGTTTCGAAGAAAGATAGTTATGTGGCAAGAAGACATTACCACAACCAATAGGTAACCGTAAAGAGAAGAATATGATTCCTATATCTAGGAGAAAAGTCTAGATTTAGCAGGGGTCCAATCTCTGGAAAATACATTGTGATGTAATTGAGGGAGGAACTTTAGATTGCTTCTTTTCATTTTGATTTCTTGATTGCAGTAGCTCTCAATCTATGAGTTGTGATAAGAATGAGATGTTGATTGTACTAGTTTGTAAGCCATGTACATAAATTGAATGTGTTTTATATGAGAAATATATTCAATTATATTTATTTTGTCTATTGTTATTATGGGATTTCTTAGTTCAATTTATATTTTCTTTGTTATTAATTGGTATGATCTGCGAGCTAGCTTGTTGATGACCCTTAGGATTTGTTTCACATTAATTGCACATTTATGTATTAATGTTAGTTGCCTTATCGCTTTCTAGTTAAAAGCTACATATCTTTCATTTAATTTGCATAAGGGAGTTGTACCTCTTAATTCAGAGGAAAGCCACAAAAGCAATTGTGGCCTTTCTTGAGCTATTAGCGAATAGGTGCTAGAGCTTATTAGGCTAGAGAGTCATTGCTATCACCATATTTATCAAAGGGGCCAATTCATTCGCTAACACACAAAAACCGAGTTATAATACCATTTCTCACACATATAATACATGGAATAATAGGCAACCACAAACCATACCTACTTTATTACCATTACCCCAACCCATCTTGCCTAATGCTCCTTATTTACCTTTGCACAGTGGAAAGGAGTATGATCTTGTAGAACAACTTAGAAAAACTCCTATTAATATTTCATTATGGGATCTTATTCAAGCTTTACCTAGTTATCATAGCATGCTTCAAAGTGATTTAAAACAAGTTGTGGTCCCTTCTAGTGTGCAACCCAATTATGTAGCAAACCTAATTAAAGGTATGAATTCAGTTAACATAGACATTGTCTTTCATCAAGATGAGTTACCTCCATTAGAAGTACAAAAAAAAAATGAATCTTGGGTGATAGTGGCTATTATTAATTATAAGATGAGGAAATGTCAGTGAGGGTTACTTATGCTTAATCCATGATGGATTGAAGAACAATTTACCCAAATAAACTTGCATCTACAAACAAGATCATTCAAATTGGAAAATTAAACTAAGCATTTAATTGAAATTGAAAGTTACAAACAGACACAAGACCAATTAAATTCCTACTCTAACCCATTTGAAACTTTTCCTGTTTTGGAATTGGTTTTGCATTGATGTGAAACAATGACCCTTTCCCAATCCCGTGATTAGTGAGCTTGTTTTAGTCAATTCTATGGAAGAGAATCAATGAAACCATTGTGATGAATGTATGAAAACCTAGTTTATGCTAAAAATGAACATGATGCAAGCTAAGTTACCATGATTTTATGCTAGAAATGAACTAATTATGAGTTACTAAGCTAATCTAGGATAATTCTAAGCTAAAAGGCAAAAACCCTAATTTATGTGCAAATTAAGATGGATGCATGGAAGCCATTAATGGATGCTTTAAGCTACTATGCAATTAGAAATAAACTAAACAAGCTAAAAGTGACTAAACTATGAGTGTGGATGCAAGTAAGTTCAACAACATGAGTTTGAAATTGAAAGATGGATGATATTGAACAACATAAGTTTGCTCTGAAAAAGATGGATCAATTTGTCTCCAAATAGTAGTCTATTTAGAGGAAAGCAAATGAGAAATGGAGGTTTAAGATTGAAAATATTAATCAACGGTCCAAGATGAGGGAGATGAGAGGCATGAATCATGGATTCTCATCAACAGATGAAAATGCGTGATAGGATTTAATCAAGGGTTCACACTTACCTCAAACAAACACACTTTTGACCTGCTCACATAGGTCAAAGGTGACTTGTTCATGCGTGATAGGATTTAATCAAGGGTTCACACTTGCCTCAAACAAACACACTTTTGACTTGCTCACATAGGTCAAAGGTGACTTGTTCAAAAGGTTAAAGGATAAAACTTTCTTAAGAAGCTAAGTGAAAATATCCGTTTTTCAAATGGAGGAATAAGAATATTCTCCTGGAATATTCACTTGGGTGAGGATAAAAGGCATTTTGCAAATTAAAAGAAATTCTTAATCGTGCAAAAAGGGGATAAGGAATATTTCATGGGAATATTCCCTTCTTAGAGGAAAATTAGTTTAATTGCTAATTAAACAAGATTTAATCATTCAATTAGGGGATTTGGAGGAATAAAGTGATATTTATTAAATTAAATAATTTAATAAATGGGGGAAAGAGATGAAATGATATTTAATTAAATAACTTAGGGTTAATTAAATAATATGACTTAGGGAATTAAATTAAATACTTTGATTTATTTAATTTAATAGGATGAAATGTTATCATGAAGGGGGATGAATTAACCTGATTAAATTAATTAGGCTAATGTACGAAAATGATGCAATTAATTAAATTAGCTAGGTTAATTTAATTAATGAAGTGAAAAGAGGATGGGTTTAAAGAGGAAATGATGTTAGTAAACCTATTTCGAGTGTATGATAACGTCCAATACATTTTCTAGTGTCTACATTAATAAATGTGGTATAAGGCATATGCTCATTGATAATGGTTCAACACTCAATGTTTGTAGTGTAATCCTTCTAGACAAGATTGGAGTGGAAAAGAGTCAAATTCAAGCCGATTCTTTATCTATCCATAGATTTGATAATGCGCAAAAACAATCTCTTGGTGTCATAATATTACCTATTAAAGAAGGAAAGGTAACATTGCAAACTCCCATTCACGTTATGCCTCAAGAACTCTCATATAATCTTTTCTTAGGTAGACCATGGATTCATGCAATGAATGTGGTGCATTCAACATCACATCATCTAGTAAAGTAAACTTAAAACAACAAGGTTTACACAATCAAAGATGAACTGCAATAAAAAATTATTTGTAAACTAAAACAAGAATGAAAAATCCTCTTACAACATTGACACCAACTACAAAAGTGGAACGGATACAAGAAGAAGAAGAGAAGTGTTTTTCATCAATCACAAATCTATTAGATTATGATTGGGGTTCATTAGATTTTACGCCTACATTCATGGGATAATATGAAATTATACACAAATCAGAAGAAAAAGAAAGAAGTTTCCATAATATCCACACAAGTTGAGTCATTAAAAGCATGTGAGTCCACAAATTTTAGAAAATAAAAGGAATACACAAATTTTACATCCACGTATGATGAGTGTGGTCATGAGAAACCACCAAATCCAAAAGAAATGGAAAAAATTTAAGGAAGAGGTTATGAGCTTTTGAAACAACTTGGCTATAATGGAAAAGGATGTGGTATTAAAGAACAAGGTATATGTTTCCCTATAGAGCCTACCCTGTAAGATCAAACAAGAGGTCTTGGTTATTGTCCTTTGAAATAAATTAAATCATCACATAAACCTTCACTTAATATTAATGTCATCACACAAAACTCTACTAGGACAAGTATTGCTTCATCTTCAAAAACATGTCTTAGTGATGATTCAGGTTCATTAGATTTATACACCCTCCTTTAAGGGAGAGTACAAAATCTCACAATCTAAATCTAGAGAGTCTTGTCTATGTATTCCACCTTGTAGTAAGCAAGAAATATCTTTGTCACCAAAAAAAGCAACATATTCTACTATTGATCAAGAGGGTACCTTGTCAAGGATTGTACAAACTCACTTGATATCTCTCCCTCCAACAACACGAAAGAAATTTTACAAAAAAAGCTCATTTTATGCATATCATCAAGTACATGGTCATTCTACCAATGAATGTAAGGCTTTCAATAATAAAACTCAACATCTTAAGGATTGTGGCACTCTTGCTTGTGTCGATCCACCTACAGTTTCCTCTAATTCATAATTATTTGCATCCTATCATGTTGCTCATCACTATGTGGCATTGGTAACTTTATGTGTCTTTCTAATTGCCATTCATGGTGGTACAATCTTAGGTGCAACCATATTTTGGTAGCATCATGATAGTCATTGGTGGTTTCCTTTGTGTCAACACTTCGAGGGAAAGGATAACTAGTTTATTGGAAGTGTACATTCTTTTCGAAGATCACCTCTTCCTCTCTCTCTACTTAAAATATACATGTAGAAAGTATGTTGACATTTTAAGTGGGAGTTATATTGTCCCCTAATCATTTTTTGCATGTTTTCTTCTTAGTGATGATAGCATACATCTCCTAGGATGTGTGACCATTGCATTAGCATTATTTTATTGACATTGACATTATTTCATTTTGGCATTAACATTTTTGCATCTTTTGCTTCACTTTGTTTACATTAGGGATCAAAATATGGATCATGGTGTGGTGCCTTATCAAATTTATTAGGGAGTATAAGCCCGTATGTGTAGGATCATCATGGAAAAGATAGGCCCTTAAGTGGCAAAAAAATTAGAAAAATTAGAGTTAGGCAACTTGACATAAAAATTTGAATAAGTTATCTATATTATTTCAAAAATATGTAAGAATAGAATCTGTAGCAAATTGAATAAAATACTAGGTTTATTTAAAAAAAAATCTATTTGGTGAAAATTTGAAATTTCAATGCAGTAGTACTTAAATTTTAGGGAAAAATAAGAAGTAGGTGTCTGTCTGACCACCCTAACTACAATAAAATGATAATATTTTTTTATAAGATTTTAGATATAAATAGATGACTCATGTCCCAATGTGATGCATATTTTTTTTGTAATTTTTTTCTAAGTAAATAATTAATTATGAATTTTTTATTACAACTTTTAAAAATATAAAAACTCGTATGTCTGACCACCTTAACTTTGTCAAAACTTCATGAAATTCATTTTTTTTTAATCATCTAGTATGCAAAGCATAGAATGTGACACATGTTTCAGATTCAAAAAATGTGATACTGTTTGAAAGCTATAGATTTTTTTCAATCAGCCTATCAATCAGGACTTTAGTCGTAATTCAAATAGAAAATGAATAATAATTATTTATTAAATTCACAGTAAAACATAATTTATATTTTTGGTAAGGTGAGAATCTCCTTTAAAAACCCTTTTTGTTTCATCAATTTTTGGTAAAAAAAAAGTCGTCAGCCACATACCCTATACATACCCATCATATTGCCACTTTTTGGCCCATCATGATCCTACACATACCCATAACTTTTGGTATGGTTGACATATGGGAGCCTGTAGACCAGACATGACTTTCCCATTGCTATTTGTTTTGTGGGTAGACACCTAATGTATATCAGACTACACTAGACCTTGTGTGTTTCTCACTTCTTTGGGGTCACCTAGTGTATACCATACTGAAATTGTGAGCATATTTTCATAGCCACCAAGAATAAAAAAACTTGCTTGCCTAGGGTGCCATGGAGTGTGTTTGATGGAATTGGCATAACACATCTTTCTAGTCCAACATTCTTTCCTCTTTGAATTAATTTTGACATTTTATGATTGTGTATCTTATCTTGTTGCTTCATATAATGCATATGTGTCTATCCCTTTGTGCTTATGTTGGTTTTCCATGGGATCTTTATCCTGATGGCTTGACCACCTCCTTGATCCTTTTCATCCTATCCCATCGACATATGTGTTGTAGGAATCCTCTTAACATATATTTGTCTACTTTAGTGTGAGTTTCAGAGTAAGTTCATACTCTCACTAAAGTGGACTAAATCAAGTGTAAAAAATTGTAGACCTTCACATTTTCACACTATGTTTAGGTTCCTTAATTCATTAGACTTAATTAAGCTACTAATTGACCAAATTAGGTATTCCAAAGCCTTATTATTCCCATTTTTTGAAAGGGGAACCTATATTAAATAATTACTATCATTAATTTAAACATCTTGGAAATTGTGTGTCTTGGATTTAAGCCCCAAGACCCACTCGTCCAAGGGTGAATAGGTCCTCCTTAAGTTCTAGGACCCAATTTAAAATATGTTTTTGGAGGAAATTTAATGATTCAAGTTCAAGTTTCAATTATCATCTTTTGGAATCTAATTTTCAGTAAATTACAGAAAAACCTACAAATATATAGTTATTTTATCAATTCTAAACATCTAACATTAAGGAAAATTTTGCAAGAGAAAATATTATTATGAAGAGCATTGAAGAGAAAATTTATCATCCATATACAATGGAAATCAATATCATATCATCATGTCAAATTTTATGTACATATTCATGTCATGTTTTGGAGCTAACATTGTGATGTAGGTTTCAAGCATCCAATTAAGCCAATTCATGCAAGATCTGGACCTTAGAGAGATATGTTTTTATACTTTCGTCCTCTAAGGGAAGCCATTGAGGGTTTGGTGAGTTGTGAAAAAGAATTGTTCATTCATCAAATTCCTTTCATTTATCATTATTTCATTATCAAGGTTTAATTACGAAATTGAGTTTTCACCAAGGCAAACCCCTACTCACCAAAGAAATAGTTTCCCCTCTCTTTGTATGTGCATATTTATAGGTGACGAAGGATTGAAATTGGATCAAATGAGCAATTTTACAAAGTTGTCAAAGTTGTCATCATTGCTGTCAAGCCATGGAAACTCAGATCTCAAATTTATTTTTTACTGTCCAATAATGAAACTATTGGAAAACAACATCCCAGATCCATCTCTAGAGGACCTCGAAAGTTGTGTAGAAAAGCCCTACAAGGACTCATTTGTCCACTTCACCAAGTTTCCTTCTATAGTTCTCCAGACAAGCTTTTTTAGGTTAGTAGATATCACCATGCAACCCCCAAATCTACATGTAAATTGTTGTTTCCATATATTTTATCCTAGATCTATGCATTTTAAGTGCTAAGTCACGGAATTTACTTTATTAAATATTTTTAGTTCATCTCCCAAAAGTGCATTTTAGTCATTTTTTTTCATAAGGAAACAACAAGATCCCCTAATAGGATTGACTTACCTAAAGTTTGAAAGCCAATTCCTACCTTTGGGAGATCTCTTTTCCTAATGAAATTAGGGAAAAGTGATGGTGTCCTAGATTCATTATTGGTTCATCACCCTCACCCATTTCTCATCATTTCACATACATACATACATACATACATACATACATACATACATACATACATACATATAAATAATATACATTCATACATATGCATACACATACACACAAACACATACGTAATTTATTATTTTGAGCCCTATAATGCCAATTTAAAACTCTAAATGATTGTTTTGAATGTGCAAGACAAATATGGATAATTTACTTTTTGAATATATGAATATATGAATAGGGAGATAATTTGATTATGCTTAATTGTAGATGAACCATAAACTATTGTTATTTATAAATAAAATCGTGAAAATATATTGGATAGTTTACTTCATATTAGGCATTCACTAAGGGGTGTTAGTGCTTATTCTAGTGAGAATTTAGTAGCTATTCTTGCTTGAATATGATAAATTTTTTTGATGATTTTTTACTGAGGAAAGTCCAATAAAATGAGGAAAAATAAAATATATAAAATGGGTTCCTTTCCTTAGCATTCCTTCAAAACCAACACAACTAGGGCGTATCAAGTGACCAAATGCATGCCCTCAAATGGCACCATTGATTTACCCTAGATTTCTTGCTACCAATGGTGATTATCCTAATAAAATAAAACTCCATTATATTTTCATTGTCATACATCAAGGTTCATTTAGGCCCCACCAAATAAGTATGGTGAATGGTGGATGTGCACGAATTCAAGAGCCATCAACGAAATAACCATTTGGTAGCATTTTCCTTTACCACAAATGTATGATCTCATGGACTATTTGGGGAAGGCTAGGTATTTAAAAAAAAGATTAAAAGAGTGAATATCACCAAATTATGATAAGAGAGGGTGATTGGAAAACTACTTTCAAGAAAAAAGAGGGGTTATATGAGTGGTTGGTAATGTCAATTGGATTAACAAATGCGCCCAACATGTTTATGTGATTGATGAATGAAGAGATGAAACCATTTTTAAGAAAATTTGTAATTTTTTATCTTGATGACATTCTCATTTTTAGTAATTGGAAAGAAGAGAATTTGTTTCATATTACACATCTTACAAAGACTCAAGGAGGAAAGGTTATTAGTAAATATGAAGAAGTACAATTTTATGAAGGAAAAATTGGTTTATTTGGGATTTGTTATCTCACCACAAGGGGTGCAAATGGATCCAAAAAAGGTACATGCTATAGTTGAATTTCCAAATCCTAAGAGTGTGCATGAGCTTCAAAGTTTCCATGGTTTGGCTAGTTTCTATCATAGAATTATTTAAAAATTCAGTGGAATATGTGCAGCCATAACTAGAACCATAAGGGGAGACAAAAGAGAGTTTAAGTGGATAGTAGTAGAAGATAATTTTTTTGAGATTTTCAAGGAATAGGTCACCAAAGAATAGGTATTAGTATTGGTCAATTTTGTAAAGGTGTCTCAAGTGGATTGCAATGCAAGTGGGACAACCATAGGAGCAATTCTTAGCTATGAGGGTAGACCTATTGCATATTTTAGTGAAAATATTAATGATGGTGAGAAGAGGTATTATGTTTATGACTGGGAATTATATACCATAGTGTAAGCTTTAAAGTGTTAGAATTGTGAAAATCATGAGCCTCATGATCAAACAACAAACAAAGACACCTTCCACACAAGAGATCTGCAAACAAAGAATTTGCTATATTCCTCAACAAGAGAAAACTATAGAATGAACCTCAAGAATCTTCAAGGAAAAAAAAAGTCTTTAAAGGTTGAGAGTTTCAAAGAAATAGAAGAGAAGATAATGCAATGAGGTTTGAGTGCTATATAGGAGCAACCCTAAGTGAAAAAGGGATTAGATCATAACAAATGTCAACATCACACACAATGAGATAAAATGATGTAATAATAGTTCTCTAGTTAACATAATAAATCACTCTTAAGTTTAGCTTAAGTGCATGAGAATAAATTAGACTAATAATTATTAAATATTAATTAATTATTAGCTAATGCATTATTACTCTAATATCCAATACTTTTGTCCAACTCTCAATATCAAAAAAATTAAACCAAAAATATATCAACATAAACTCATATTAAAAATATAAATAAATTGAAAAAATTGAAAAATCTAAATTTTAATATACAACACTCAAAAGTGATCTTACTTATTAGTTCCTACCGATAGGCAGGTTTAGGGTATGTGTAGGATCATGATGGGCCAAAAAGTGGCAATATGATGGGTTTGTAGTTGATGGATTTTTTTTACCCAAAATTGATGAAACAAAAAGGGGTTTTAAAGGAGATTCTCATCTTTCCACCAATATAAATTATGCTTTACTTTGAATTTAATAAGTAATTATTAAATTCATTTTCTATTCAAATTATGACTAAAGTCCTGATTGATAGGCTAATTGAAAAACATTTATAGCTTTCAAACGGTATCAAATTTTTTGAATCCAAAACATGTGTCACATTCTATGCTTCGCATACTATAGGATTAAAAAAAGAAAAAATAAATTTCATGAAGTTTTGACCAAGTTAAGGTGGTCAGACATATGAGTTTTTTATATTTTTTAAAAGTTGTAATAAAAAAATGATAATTAATTATTTACTTGGAAAAAAATTACAAAAAAAATGTCACATTGAAACATAAGTCCTCTACTTATATCTGAAATCTTAGAACAAAATATTATCATTTTATTGTGGTTAGGGTGGTTAGGCAAACACCTACTTCTTATTTTTTCTCTGAAATTTAAGTACTACTACATTGAAATTTCAAATTTTCACCAAATAGATTTTTATTTTTTTTAAAGAAGCCTAGTAGTTTAGAAACTGCATTCAATTTGATACAGATTCTATTCTTACATATTTTTGAAATAATATAGATAGCTTATTCAAATTTTTATGTCAAGTTGCCCAACTCTAATTTTTTTGAATTTTTTGCCACTTAAGGGCCTGTTTTTTCCATGATGATCCTGCACATACCCTTTACTATTGCAATCGATGCATTTTCTTTTTGGTTGGATTGTTGGCCAATGAGATCATGTTGTTTAAAATATTTGTCTTTTCCCTATAGTCCAGATTTAAATACAAATTTTTGAAGCATGAAAAAAAAGCTTTATCTCTTTTTCTATTGGTTTGAGTAGGTTGATTTTTCATTTTCAATTAAGTAAAATAGGGAAATAAAGGGACATAGGAAACATAATAATTGTGGCAAATATTTAATCGGGGGATGCATATGGTGCGAGTTTTGGCAGCAGGCTGGTGTGTACTGAAGCAGTGAATGCATGTTTAATGCATTCAATGCAAACTTCATGATGTATGTTGGACACCTGGTGCGTACGCAAGCAGATGATGCATAGTTAATCCATGAAATATGAGGCAAGTGTTTGTTTTTTGCTTATTGTTTGTTTATTGTTTGTTGAGAGGCTTATGTTTCCATTTGCAATGCTTGTGATTCTATGCAGTGCTTGAACGAGGGAAGAGCTGAAGGAATGGTGTGCAACTGGTGAGTGGGTTGTCCGTTTGTTTTCCATACTTTGAAATTTTAGGTGAGTGCTGGGTTTTTTTTTGTGTTTATTACCGTTTTCCTATTGTTCGTTCAAAAGCTTGTGGGTTTTCTAATTGTTGGTTGCGGTCTTGCATGTTCATTATTTTGTAATAGTATAGTGGCCATCAATGGCTTTCTTGTGTGTTTATGATACTTGATAGGTATAAGAATTGCTTGTTGCTGGAAGGGATAATGGGGTAAGTGGATACATTAAATTACATGCGCTTTGAGCAAGGTTGGTTGGCCTGTGGGGGCAGAGAATGTGTTAATTGTGTGATTTTTGCTTGAGTGGCTAGCACGCTATCAAGAGAGCTTGGAAAGAAGAATGTGCGAGATGTGTTGGAGGGTTGATGGGTGTAAAAGCAGGGAATGCATAGTTAATTGATGAAATGTGAGGTGAGAGTTGGGTTTTATTTGTGCTTATTCTTGATTGTTTCTTGCTTGTTAAAAATCTTGTATGTTTTTAGGTTTTACTTCCGTTCTTTGATGTGCTCGTTGAAAAGCCTATGGGTTTTTTAGTTGTTGGTTGTAGTTTTGAATGTTCATTATTCTATAAAAGTGTAGTGGTCATGAATGGCTTCACTTTGTGTTGCTTGTTGCCAGAAGGGCTGGGGGGGAAGTGGGTACATTAAATCACATGTCCTTTGAGCAAGGTCTTGTGGATTGTGGGGGCAGTGAATGCATTAATTATGTGTTTATTGCTTGGGTGGTTCGAAAGATCAAAAAGAAAAATATGCAAGATGTGTTGGAGGGTTGGTGGGTGCAGAAGCAATGAGTACTTGATTGTTTTCTATTTGTTAAAAAGATTGTGTGTTTTTAGCTTGGTCTATTTTTTAGCAAAATGTATTATCATTTGTTTGTCTTTGGTTGAGAAGCCCATGGGTTTTTAGCTATTGGTTGTGCTTTTGCATGTTTGTTATTGTGTAGAGGTGCAGTTGTCGTCAATATCTTCACTATGTGTTTGTGATACTTGATAACTAGAAGTATTGCTTTATGTTAAAAGGGATAGTAGGCGAAGTGGGTACATTAAATTACATGTGCTTTGAGCAAGGTCTTCTAGACTGTGGGGGCAGTGAATGCATTAATTATGTGTTTTAGTTGTGCTTATTCTTGTTTGTTTGTTGTTTGCTAAATTTTTTTTGTGTTTTTAGCTTGGTCTATTTTTTGGAAAAATTTACTATGGTTTGTTTATCATTTGTTGAAAAGCTACTTGTAGGATTTTTAGCTGTTGGTTGCCATTTTGCATGTTCGTTATTCTATAGAAGTGCAATGGTCATCAATGGATTTGTTGTGTGTTTGCGTGTGCTTTGAGTAAGGTCTAGTGGATCGTGGGGGCAGTGAATGCATTAATTATGTGTTTATGATGCTTGGTTGTTGTTACAAGGGCTAAGGTGGAATTGTGCTTATTCTTTTTTGTTTGTTGTTTGTTAAAAAGCTTTTGTGTTTTTAGCTTGGTCTATTTTCTTGCAAAATTTAATATCATTTGTTTATTGTTCTTTGAAAAGCCTATGGATTTTTAATCTGGTGGTTGCGCTTTTGCATGTTCGTTATTCTGTGGAAGTGCAGTTGTCATTAATGGTTTTCTATGTGTTTGTGATACTTGATAACTAGACTTATTGCTTGTTGTTAGAAGGGCTGGCGGGGGAAGTGGGTACATTAAATTACATGTGCTTTGAGCAAGGTCTTGTGGACTGTGGAAACAGTGTATGTATTAATTATGTGTTTTGTTTGTGCTTATTCTTGTTTGTTTGTTTTTTTAAAAAAATATTTCAAATTTTTAGATTGGTCTATTTTTTGGAAAAATCCACTATTGTTTGTTTATCGTTTGTTGAAAAGCTTGTGGGTTTTTTAGCTGTTGGTTGCGGTTTTTCATGTTCGTTATTCTGTAAAAGTGCAGTGGTTGTTAATGACTTTTTTGTGTGTCTATCATACATGTGCTTTGAGAAAGTTCTTGTGGACCGTGGGGGCATTGAATGCATTAATTATGTGTTTATGATCCCTAGTTTCTGTTACAAGGGTTAACATGGAATACTTGTAAATATTTATCATGTTGGTCTATCTTTTTGTAATAATATCGTTGCTTTTGTGGTTGAGTTCTATGAATAGTGTATTTTTTGTCATGGAATGTGGTCATTTGTATAATTTGTCCCTGTAACAGGAATGATTGCTTGCAATTCGAGTTGGAGGTAGAGGTGTATATGGGTGTAAATATACTTGGCTGTTGAATGAGGGACTGGAAGGTCATATTATTGTATCATTCTTCCCCTTTGTTTCCAATGAATTTTAAGTCTTCCATTGTGCATAAAATTTGTGCTTTGGAAGAGTTGTGAATGATAAAGGAGAATCTTGGTTCAAGAATCTGACTTACTGAATAGAAAGATGAGCATAGTGAATGGCATGTCATGTGGCTCATAGGCATGAAACTTATTTTTGTTGAAAAGCAGGTGACTATTGCAATTGCATTTGTTGAATTTTCCTTTCAAATAGTTGGTTGGTGTTCTTAAATTTATTTCCTATTTGTTCTTTTCCTGTTGAAGAGCTTGTGCGTTATTAGCTTTTTATCTTCTTATTGTTAGAAGTGCTGTGGGGAAAAATGGGTACATATAGCTAGTTGTTGGAAAAGGAACTGGAAGTTCATATTCTTATATCATTTTGAAAAATGAGCATAGTGAATGAAATTCCATGTAATTTGTAAACATGAAGCTATTTTCTATGGAGGGAAGAAGGGTGCTATTGCAATTGTGGAATTTGCTTATGAATTAGTTGCTATGTTGGCCAAATTACATTGTTTAAGGTATTATTGTCTTTTTTCTATAGTTGGGATTTAAGGACATAGTTTGGATAATGGGTTCTGAAGTAGTGAATACATGTTTAATCCATTGCATGCAAAATGTCTGAGGTGTGTTGGAGAGCTAGTGGGTATGGAAGCAATGAGTGCATATTTAATTCATGGAAACTGGTTTTGTTTGTGTTCATTATGGTTTGTTTATCGTCTGTTGAAAATCTTGTGAGTTTTTAAACTTTTGGTTGGGATTTTACATGTTTGTTATTTTTTAAAAGTGTAGTGGTGGTCAATAGCTTGGCTGTTTTTTTACGATACTTGATAACTAGAAGTATTGGTTGTTGTTAAAAGGGCTAACAGGGCAAGTGGGTACATTAAATTACATATGCTTTGAGCAAGTTCTTGTAGGCCATGGGGGTAGTGAATGTGTTAATTATGTGTTTATTGCTTAAGTGGCTATTACACTATTAGTAAGCATGGTGGTTCGTTGGTGTTAAAAGGGCTGATGGGAGATGCTTGCAGAAATTTATAATGTTTGTGTACCATTTTGCAAATTTTATTGTTGTTTTTGTGGTTCAGGTTTATGTATAGTGTGTTATTTATCATGGATTGTGCTAATTTCTTTGGTTCTATTATATATCTTTGGTATTCATTTGCTTGTAAGCAAGATAGCAAAAATATATAATGTCGTATTTTCCTAATTTATTTAAACAAGATTCAATATTAGACATAGTAGCATTTGATGCAGTAGTTGTAGATTGATGGACAAGTGTTCCATATGCAACACATATTATACAATTTCAAATTTTACTTATCCCAACATGCAGTGAACATATAGTTCATTCATGAAATCTTAGGTTAACGCATGAAATTTTAGGCGGGTATTAGGTTTTGTTTTTGCTTATTCTCGTTCATTTATCGCTTGTTGAAAATCTTCTAAGTAGTTTAGCCTTTTGTGCATGCTTTTTTTTCTATTGATGTTGAATATAGATGAATGGATTTGCTATGTCTTTGTGGTACTTGATAACTGGAAGTATTGCTCGTTGTCCTTAAATCCTGACTATAGGATAAAAGAAAAAATATTTTAAACAGTACAATGTGAGTGCCTAAGAAACTATTTGAAAAGCAAGTGCAATCGATGCAATATTAAACCTCTCATTCAGTAGAAAAATGAACATAGTCCATGACATATAATACATTATTCATAAACATGAACCACAAAAACATGAATAAGATTTGCAAAACAATAGACCAACACAATAATTTATTGCAAAAATTTCCCGTCAGCCATTGTAACAACCAAGTATCATAAACAAAGGAAAAAGGTACTCATTAGTGGTGCACTGTCACAGAATAACAACCATGCAAAACTAGAACCAAAAGCTAAAAATAGATAAGCTTTTAAAATAACAAGAAATAAACAACAATAAGCACAAATGAAACCCAACCCTTGCACCAAATTTTATGGATTAACTATGCATTGATTGCTTCTATGCTCAGGAGGATTTTAGCACATCTCACACACTTTTATTTTCGAGGCTTGTTGATACACTATTACCCACATAAGCAATAAACACATAATTAATGCATTCACTCGCCCGTTATCCCCTGCTATGCATATGTAATTGACTGTATCCATTTGCACCATTGTTCCTTGTAACAACAACCAATACTTCTAGTTATCAAGTGCCAAAAACACACATCCAATCCATTCACCACGACTGCACTTTTGTAGAATAACGAACATGCACAAGCGCAATCGATAGCAAAAAAACTCACAAGCTTTTCAACAAATCATAAACAAACAAGAATAAACACAAACAAAACCCAACAATTGCTTAAGATTTCATGAATTGAACATGCATTAATTGCACATATAATCACATGAAAAAATGCAATGAAGAGATACAAAACCCACAATCTTTGCATCAAACAATAATAAAACAAGAATAAGCACAAAAAAAATATAGCGGTCACCCATTGCATCATGGACTAGTTATCTGTTCATTGCATGTGCACTCGTGGACTTATCAAGTATCAAAAATACATAGGCTAGCTATTCACCAACAATAAATTTCTATAGAATAATGAATGTAACTAAAAAACCCATGAGCTTTTTGACTAGTGATACACAAATGACAATAAGCAAAAACAAAACCCAACACTTGCCTAAGAATTCATAAATTAACTATGTATTCCCTGCATGTCTATGCACATGCAAAAATGAAAAGACAAGCTAAAATACCCACAAGCTTATGAACGAAAAATAGTCAAACAAGAATAAGAAAAAATAAAACCTTGAACTCCACAAAGATTTCGTAGATTAGCTATGTGTTGGCTACATGTGTGCTTACATTACACAAGATATTGCTCAAAGTGTTCAGTTTTCCCTGTAACACTTCTGGTTATTAAGTATAAAAAAAAAACAGATGCGCCACTCACCAATTGCACACCGCAAGCACTATACAGAATGAGAAATGTCAAACATGACAAGCCACAACCAGAAACACACAAGTTTCTCAACAAATAGTAAACAAACAATATGCAATTTAACCAGGCATTGTCTGCTTATCTTCATACCAAATGTGCAATACATATTGTGAGGTTTGCATTCAACGCATTAAACATGCATTTACTGCTTCAGTATGCATACATTTCCAAAACTTGTGTATCATTTATTTTTGTTAAAGTGAAACAACAAATTAGAAACCCATTATATTTTTTCGCAAATAGTTAATTATTGCACACAAATTATGCTGCCATTAGCAATGAGGTACTGGCTATGGAATCAGTCAATTCATGTTTAATGCACTGAATGGTATAACTATTGCATCATAAAGAATAGTATATTAAATGTAAGTTTTGCAAGATAGGTTTTCTGAAACATTTAGATATTAAATAGAAATCCTGCAAAGTTAGCCGATAGGCTGACAACTACCTCTGTCCTGCTGCAACTAGAAATATTATTCACATTATAAGGCCCAATTGTACAAATAGATGTAGTAGATAACAAAGCACATGAAACAGTTGAAGCCAATAAGTAGGTTACAATTGCAAGAGTCTCATTTGCAATTAACCGGTGATAAATATTTGTTCTGTCTCTCTGTTGCTTCATGCAAGCATATTACTTTTTGCTGTTAAAGAAATTTATGAAAAGAAGAGCATATTATATATCTTGCAAATATTCAATGCCTGAATGCAAAGTATGCCACCTTTGGTAGAAAGATAGTAGATGTCCAAGCAGTCATTGCATGTTTGATGCATTAAACAGTATGGCTCACAAATAAAAAACAACGATCTATTGAATGCAAATTGTGCAAGATAATATGTTACACATAAACATGAAACATAAAAGCACATGTATAGGAACAATGTACTATTGATGACTGGTTAGTGTGTCTATTTATCATACCTGATAACTAGATTTATTGGTCAATGTTACAAAGAAAACTTAGCAAAAATAAAACTGAGCAGTAGTGTAAGATTTCATGAATTAGCACCCACCAGCTCCACAATACATGTCGTACAATATGCATTTAATGGATTAAACATGTATTCACTACTTCCTGATCAAATATTTCCTAGAATCTATTATGTCAAAATCAACAATATATAATGTTCCCATATTTTCCTAATTTACTTAAAGAAAAATGAGTGAAAATGAAAAGTTAACCTAATCAAACCAATAGAAAAAGAGATAAAAAATAATCTTCAAGCACACAAAATGTCTTAAAATTGTGACTTTAGGAGAAAGTCAAAAATATTTTAAACAACACAAATGAATATGGGCATAAATCCCTACTATGGGAAAAAGACAAAAAAAAATTTAACAACACGATGTCATTGGCGAAGCGACTAATTGGAAATCAAATGCAATGAATGCAATAGTAAGGTCATGGAGTGCATAGATTTGTTTCCTTCAAGCTTGTAACAACAAGCAATAGTTCTAGTTAAAAGGTTTCACATACGAATAGAGAACATCGAGAACTAAAAACATACGACCTTTTGAACAAGTAATAAACAAACAAGAATTAAGTATGCATTTCTTGCTTGCATACTTTCTAGCTTCCAAATACACCTTGGAAATTTCTCATATAATGGATATGAAACCAGAATTGTCTAGATTTTAGAATTTCATTTGTTTACAAGTGTTATGTATCAAATGCATCGACTGCATTTTCTATGATGAAGCTCACACATCTTGGATTTGGTTATAAAATATTTGTGAAAATTTCTTGTGTGCTTTTAGGTTTCATATTTATGGATAACATGTTCTATGTCATGGAGTATGCTTATCTATCCATTTTGTAACTATAACAGGGATCATTGGTTGTAAGTAGAGTGGGTGACAAGGATTTAAATTGGTTCAAATAGACCTGGTTGTTGAACAACAAGTTGCAAGGTTAGACTCTTGTATCATTCTCTTGCTTTGTTTGCAATGAAATTTAATTCTCTCAAGAAACTGGCTTTACGGATAGGCACATGACCATAGTAAATGATATGTCGTGTAATTTATAAACATGAAAGTATTTTTTCCCGATGAACATGTTACTTTTGTAGATATAAATCTATATAATTGTAATCATGGGATGTGTAGTTCATTGATTTAGTATTCGTCAATCATGTATTACTTCTAAGATTGCGAGGATGGGGAAACAAAGGAGCTATTTTGGTCTACATAGAATGCAATGAAGTGCTATAAAATTTTTGGCATTTGTCATGACTTTAACATTCATGACATTTGTCAAGAAATAACAAGTCATGGTGTTTTCCATGAATTTTATAGCATTTTTTACTGCATGTAGTAGAGGGCAAGAGTATTTTGATGCATGTGCCTCAAATTTTTGACATTATGATTATGTGCATAACATATTGCGCTATTGTCTACTCCAGCATGGGTGATCCAAAAAAAATGTTCATCACTCCCAACTATATAGTGTTTACATGTTTTGCTAATTACCACACACTTAAATGAATAGTAATCATGCTTAAAAAAATGAAATTAGATTGGCCAAGTAAAAATTAAAAATGGAAGTGTAAGAAATAAGAACTGAAGTACTGTCTATACAAATAAAACCATGTGTATCTATATCATAGAATTTGATTTGTTTGCAAGTGTTATGTATTGACTACATTGCCCCCATTTTGCGCGTGAAAGCTCACACAATTTCGATTTAATGCTTAAGGAAAAAATTACTCTGTGCTTTTGGGTTTCATGTTTATGGATAGCATGCTATTTGTGATGAACTATGGTCATTTGTCTTAACTATAGCTCTAATAGGGAACATTGGTTGCAAACAAATTGAGGATCAAAGATTCATATTGTTCCGAACGGACCTGGTTTTTGAACAACATGCTCTAAGGTCAAATTCTTGTACATATCATTCTACTGCTATCTTTGCAATGAAACTTAAACTTGCAATGCATCTAAGTATAGTCTATTAGGAGAGTTGTGAAGAATAGAGGACAATTCCTATTCAATAAATTGGTTTTGGAAATAGATAGATGAGTTTAATTGGTGGCATGTTGTGTAGTTCATAAACATGAACCTATTTTCCCTTCACAAGCATCTTACTTTTGCAAGCAAGGATATGCATGATTGTAATGATGGAATATGGAGTCCACTGGTTAAATATTTATGAAGAACTATGGTTTTTTCCTAGTGCCATAATTTTTTTAAACAAAAACCAATAATAGATATAGTGTGCTCATGATGCATTAATTGCTACACTATCAAAGAGTTCATTGCCAGAGTTAACATAATTTGCATAAACACTTGTTAACATATACAATGTTCTATTTTCCTTATTTACTTAATCAAACATGAACAATATGTGTGCTACAACTAATAGCCAAAGAGATAAATCATGGTTTTTAGACATCGAAAATATGTCCATGAGCCCCAAGTACACAATGTTTCCATATTTTACTAATTCTCTAGGAATATGGTTATCAATAGACTCACTGCAAGAGAATCAAATTTTATTGGGAAAGTAAATATTACAAATGCAAATGAGTAATTGGGCAACAAAGCTGATAGAGTTTGGATTCAATTCTTGAATATTTAGAAAGAATTATTGTGTGCTTCCCTATTACATGTTTAC
Source organism: Sequoia sempervirens (assembly GCA_007258455.2). NCBI lineage: Eukaryota > Viridiplantae > Streptophyta > Pinopsida > Cupressales > Cupressaceae > Sequoia > Sequoia sempervirens. The sequence goes on from VDFB02105785.1 coordinate 564,922,553, forward strand.
CGATAGCATGTTCTTTGTCGCCTAGTCTACTTATCTCTCTGAATTGTACCTGTCATAGGAACCATCGGTATCAATTGAAGTGCACGAAAAATATCCATATTACGGCTATTAGACTTGCTTCTCCAATAACCATCTGCAAGGTCAGATTATTGTATCATGCGCCTATTTTTTTTGCAATTAAACTTAATTCTTCCAATATGTGTGACAATTATGAATTGGAAGAGTTGTGAAAAATAAAGGAGAATGGTGGTTCAATAATCTAAATTTCTAAAGAAACAAATGGGCATATTATATGACATTCTATTCCATTCAATTCATAAACATGGAAACTATTTCTTTCTATAAATCATATTACTTTTGTAATAAAAAATGTCTACAATTGCAATCATGGGATATGCAATGTATTTGTTATATATTCTGCACAATTTATGTTGTTTCGCTATTTTCCTATTTTCCTTAAACAAATATCTGCAATAGACCTACATTAATCATGCACTTGCTACTATGGTTCCAAGCAACATAGTGACAACTATTATGCAATTTGCATTCAATGATTAAATGTTTCTCAAAATATACAGTATTCTATTCTCCTGAATTAGTTAAACAAAAATGTACTATAGAGCTACTGCAAGCCAATTAAATTTGATTGGGCAAGCAAATATTATAATTACAAATGAAAAAATTAAGAATTAGATGCATTTTGTGTCAGCTTTGCTGTTGTCATGCATACAATATGTTATTTGTAAATATGAAACAAATACATGCTAACAAGTTCTCCCAAAAAAACAAAAGCTTGTAGCTTCTAAAAAACATTTTAAACAATATATTTTGAATAAGCATGTAATTATCTAACAAGCGAATTTAACAATTGCAATAGTGACTTGTTACAATTGTATTCATTATACAGAGTGACTTGAGTGTCACGCATAGTCCTCGTACCAGTACTCCTTATCCTATGTAACCATGAACATTGTTTGTTGCAATTAAGCCTAATTGTGCACATGGATACAATAAATTACATATGGGATAGGGTGGTTGAAACCAAGCAACAATTTACTATTTCAATAGCTTCATTTGCAATTAAGAGATAAAAAACAACTTATGTATTTTCCCTATTTGTTAGGCTGGGCCTATTATTGTTTTTTGTGAAAGTAAATCTAGGTATTAGGAGGGCATCATATTTTTCCTAAATATTCAATCACTATGTACAAATTGTCCCAACTTTTGCAAGAGAGCACTGGCCACTGGACCAGTCAATGCATGTTTAATGTGATAAATGGTGCCACTATTGGATCAATAGTCATCAAGACCTTGATCAAAGTTTATAGTTTCCCATCTATTCATTGTCATTTGTTACAATTTTTTTATTGGTTCAACTAGGCCTATTATTCATTTTTGTTAAATTAAATTAGTAGAATGAAGGGACACTATATATTTTGCAAATATTTGATCACTTAATGAAAATCATGCAGTAGTTGACAACATGATGATATATACTGAAGCAATCGATACATAATTGTGCAAGATACAATGTCATTTACACAAATGGAACAAAGAAACACATGTTAAAACATGCACAAAAGAAAAGAAAAAAAGGAATGCAATAAAATTTTGGGAAACATGTGGACAATAAATACAAATTTCCCAAGTTTCTCCACTAGGCTCATGGCTATTGAGGTAATGAGTATGTGATGAATGCAATGAATTCCTCCATCGTAGAAAGGACTTTCCTTATAGCATTTATGTATTCCTTTCATAATTGTTTTTTGTTATAGTACACACATTCCACTTGGCCTCATCTCATGTATGTTCATGGATTGCATAGCATATTCCATGTACTGTAGCTAGTTATTGATGCAGAGGTGGTGGAAACCCAAAAAAATAAAAAATTGACACAACTTCTCTCAAATATCAATACTATATCTTCAAAGTCACCAAAATCAACAAAAGAGCATATATTTTCAAGAAGGCTACAAAATGATCAACTCAACATCAACATAGCATCCACTCAACATTAGATACAATCCCCGAATCTTTCATACAAAGTTCTCTTGCAACTTTGTAGAGTTTCCTTAAGTGATCCTACTCAAAAGGCTACAAAATTAGCCCTCATTTCAAAACAAAGTACCCTTAGACCTTCTTGTTTTCACAAAACCTTCTTGGATAGAGTTTTAGTGTCATTCCTAACCTCATATTTCACGATATTTACTCAGATTAGAGGCCTCTAGACCGTTGTACAACCAAACCCTCCTTTTCCCTACATAAACTAGGGTTTTTCAAGATCCACAACACAAAGCCCTTCCAGAAAAATCCCAAGCTTCAAAACTTTTTTTTGGGTATATGCACAGACCTTTTATGCCATTAGCAACTCATCCCAATTCATAGTTCACCAGAACTCAACTTAAAACCTTCATTTTCACAAGAAAATGGATACTTTTAGCCATGGTTTTCTCACACTGTACCAAGGATTGCATTTATTCATCATCTAATACATGTGAAATCCCTGTTCTAACATGGTTCCATGCCACCCCATTGAGAAAAAACACAAAAAAGTAGGTGTGAGGCATCAAAACATGATCAAAAACTCAAAATGAGTCCCTATAGCCAGGTTTCACAGGCAGACCACAAGAAATCAACAAAATACAAATCAAATTTATTTTTTTGGCCCAAATATGAATTCAAAAGAATTTTTTCACCATCTTCCACCGAATTCCAAAGGATTTAAAACACAACTACTTGTACAACTTGTACAAATGGAAAGAAAACTCAAAAAATAGTGATAATGAAAGAAAAAATGAGATCTACTGATTTATTCGATGAATACTCTTCACCACTTGATTCAACAATCCTCCCTCATTCCTTTCAAAGGCTTTTAAACATTTAAAAACCAATATAATTCTCCTTCAACGCCTACAACTACCTCTTAACTACTTTACCCTCCATTTGACTTAAAAAACCATTGTTTACTAAATACACATTATTATGCAAGTTTGTTGCTTTGTAACACCTAGAACCCATTAGATACCTTTAATGCACCCCTAATATGGCTTCTAGACTTTGTTCTTGCATTCCCCCTTACATTTTACATGTTTTTCCTTCAAGGCTACAAGGATTCTCCAAGTGCAAATTTAGCATTTCATCCATAGAAAACTCAAGCTTCCTCCTTTTTATATTAGGAATGGTCTTTTAGACCTTATTAGACAAACATAAACCTAAGAACATTAATATTGACCCATCATGTTTTCAAATGATAAAAAATGAATGTTCTGGTGTAGGTGCTCCTGCTCCAGTTATCAAGTATAATGAACACATAGACAACCAAGTCGCTAGGAAAGCTTAACAATAAGTTGCTATTGCAGTCATCTTAATTGCAATTGAAAGATAATAAATAAATTTTTTTTTTCTACTACTTGGAGCATGTCCACTATTTATTTTTCTCAAAGAAAATTACAAAATAGAGGAACATTATATATTTTTCAATTATTTTTTCACTAACTGCAAACATGTTGAATGCATTAAACAATATGATTAGTGACTGAAAAACAATAGTATATTAAACACACACCGATCAGTTTTATTTGTGCTAATTTTGATTTGTTTTCTGTTTGTGCAAAAACTTGTGTTTTTAGGTCTACATTCCCCTGTTACATGTTTCATAAGTCTATTATCAGGCCCTACAATTGTGCAAAGGGTGTACAGTTTTCTTTGAACAACTTTCACAAATAACATAGTCTTTTGTGGCTAGATCAATAAGCACTAAAACTAAATACATTAGCTAACATGATTTAAACTATGTAATAATTTCATGCATTGAATGTGTATTCAGTGTTCCAATGGCTATTGGCCTGTTAGCAAAGTTTGCAAAAACTATATTTGATGCCTCAATGTTTACAAAAAAATATCATGCTGGTCTATTTTTTTGCAAATTTTTTCATTTGCTTCTATGTTTGCACTTACAGACAACACATAATGCATTTAACATGTATTAAATGTATCAATAATACTACTTTCCTATTCTATCAATTTACTTTAACAAAAATGAATAGAAGGCATATCCCAAGCAATAGAAAAAGAGATAATTTTCTTATTGTCTATTAGTTCCAAATGAAACCATTGCAATAAGGAATTCAATTTTTTCCATTTTCTAGTTAGTTGTTGGATTAATAAACTGTTCACATTTTCCTTCAAGCAATCATTCTTTTGCAAATGTTCTTTTTTCTTGTAAACAATATAAAATTTGTGTCTGCTTCAACATTCTTTACACAATTTGTTTATCATATTCTTGTGCATTAGTCAAGAGACACATTTGTGTCCACTGTATAGCATCACACATTCACATGTAATACCTTTTCCATTTTTATTATTTATGCACTTGGTCCAGCAAGACATGGAGAATCATTTCTCTACACATCTATTCATTATTAACAGATTATAGGGTATTCACATTGATACATGCCACTAGGTTGACTTTATTGTTTTAGTTAGTACTTTTCAATACTATAAATAGATTAGAATCTCAATCATTTCCTTGCACAGAGAAGAATAGCACATCTATTTTACACAATAGGAAAAGAAATCAATGATAGAATTCAAACATGAAACATTCAATTCATTGTTGATTAAGTTTTTTTTCATTCACCAAATCCTATAAACAAGATATGTTATTAAATACACTGTTGACTCTTACAATAAAGTTCTTATTAATTACATAATTCATTGAGTATTAATTCCTTTATTTTTATGGGTTGCATAAAACATGTCATCGAGTATGCTCATTTTTCTCATTTTCCCTTCTAATAGGACCCGTTGGTTACAATTTGACCATAAGACAAAAATCTACATTATTGGAGATACAGTCAATTGTTAAACAAGAAAATACAAGGTTAGCATTTTAGAATAGTGTTGCTTCTTTGTTTATAGTGCAAAAATTAACATTTATACAAAAGAACAATTTTCTTGCCCTCCATTTTCATGCATACTACATAAGGTTCAACATATATGCATATTAATCCCTATTAGCATTTCCAATGATCTAGTACTATATGCATTATGAATAGAAACAAGATATCAAAGTATGGAAACAATAGATATTGATAGCTATGAATATGAAAAGTACTTAGAAGTATGTAGTATAGACAATGTACTAAAAGAAAGCGGACTACGTAGAGTATTCTGTTTTCAAGAAATAATCACAATTCCTCTAAACTTAATATCTCTAATATTTATGCAAGGCCTAATACTTCTATTCAAGAAAAAATCACAAATTTGCAATCTATAATTGCATACACAGGTACAAAAAACATACTGTACATTGTGGGAGAGTTTAATGTCGACATGTGTTCAGAAAAGACAAGCAAAACAATACTTAAAAATTTCATGCAAACGAATACAATTCATTTTTTGTTAAACAAATCACGTACTCTACAGAAGCCACTGATTGACCACATCTGATCAAATTCAATCATAACTATGTGCAATATTTATAGAATAGAGGCATATTGGATAGATCACTTTCCTATTTTCTTAAATCTCCACTACGTTGGTTAAATCAATTCAACATGATATCATATATAAGCATTTATCGCTAAATACTTTTCCAATTGATTCTACGATACTAAATTACTAGCTTGCAGGCCAAACATGGACCAAACAAAAAGACAACAAGAACAAGAACAAGGAATGGAGGAAGACACAAGAAAATGGTAAACCGTTTATCCTATTTACCTATCATATGCATTTTTGCATTCTCCAAGTATAACTTTTACATTTCCCTTGCTGTTTGTAGAACAAAAATCAAGAAGACTATATCAATTGAAGATTTGAATGAAAAAAAAGATGGCGACATATTCCAAGGTGATGTCCTTGTTGTCTATAAAGCAATATTGGACAAGGTCAATAGAACACGTGATGTTTTACGTGCATATCTCACAGACCTTGAAGTGGAAATGATAGTTACATTAGATATTACTAGGTACCTTGTACAAGAACATGAGCAGAAAATAGTTCCAGGAATGGGAGTTTCAATATTAGACTTCCAAATTGCTCCTAGGACAAATTATGATAGAGGCGATTGTGATTGTATACTAATATTGACAGATACAATCGCAGTTGAAAGCTTTCCTCACTTTTCAACAGACTACCACTTCATTTCAGATACTACTATTAGCCAGCTACTAGCAACAACAAATCAGTATCCAATTGGAACAATAGGCACTTTGGTTGTCGGTGAAAAAAATTGGAAGCCAATATGCAATAGATATAAAATATGGCATAATAGAATTAGATAGAGAATAGGTAAAAAATTCTAGCCAACATATGTCACTAATCCATTCTAACATTTTATTATAGCACTATTTTCTTTAATAAAATTTATATCTAAGAAACACTAACTTTTTCATTACCATGCAGCTGAAACTACATTCAACTCATGAAAAGCAATATTTGAAAATAGAGGAAAGTTGCTACATAAGAATAGAACCCCAACCTTTCTTTTCAAAAATATTCTGAAAAGCATCAACCAAAAAAATATGTTCCACATGGGCTGATCAACATTTATTTGCAAATTTGGAATCGAAAATGTGTCTTGGGGAATTTGGAAAGAGAAAAATAATCGGATCTTCAGGGATAAGGAATCGTCAGAGGAATTAGTGTTTGAAAGAATTCTAAGGAGGATTAAAGAAAACTTCTCTATTGTCCCCTTCAGGGAGGACAAGGTTGAGACTGTTGTTTGCTCTCCTTTTGACAGCCTGATTGCTAGGGAATGGAGAATTAAATGGGATATTTCCAATGTGCCTAATATGACCAAAAAATCTAGGGATGGAGTGTGCTGGAGTTTTCCTATGGAAGGATGGGCCAAAGCCAACTTTGATGGTGCGGCCAAAGGAAACCCAGTGAAGGCTGGGTGTGGTCGGGTCCTAAGGGACTCGGCAGGTAACTTTATGGGAGTTGTTGCCACTCCCTTGGGAATCCAAACTAATCACGTGGCAGAAGCGGCGGGGGCTTATTACATAATCAACCTTGATGTGGGTATTAAATGCAAAAATTTATGGCTTGAAGGGGACTCAAAAAATATAATTGATAATCTTTTTGGTAGGTTCCAGCCCGCATGGTCGATCAAAAATTGGATTGAAGAGGCCAAGGCTTTACTTAATAAGTTTGATAGAATAAAAATAACTCATGCCTACTGTGAGGCGAATGCGGTTGCAAATTTTTTTGCCAACGAGGGAGTCAAGAGCGACTATATCCTCACATGGAACAAAAAGTCTGACCTCCACTTCAAAGCTCAAGCTTTATTGGAGCTCGATGTTGTGAATGGGAAAGCAGCGGCTTATTGAATTAATGAGAAAGGTACGAGCCATGAATAACAATAATGGAAGATATAATGGGACCGAGAGGATCCGGAAAATAAATCACCTTCTTTGGCATGATTTGTGGGTCCTGCGAAGGAAAGGAACTATCTGGAACAGGTCTTCTGTCTGCAACAGTATTTGAACTAAGATCTCTAAAATGGGTGGTGAACGGAAGAGGGTTGAACCTACCAGCTTCGAATCTCACACCAAGAACGCCAAAGCGTGGAGTAAAATAAGAAGGGGTGGCTTACTTCCGTTCATTGAGAAACTCCATGGCCCTAAAGAGGAGATTACAGATTTCTTCAAGAAAAATTGGAACAATGGGGAGGTTCTCCTCTTTGGGAGGAAAGTTCAGATTGATGAAGCTTTGATTGCGGAAGTGACTGGCATTCCGATGGAAGAGCATAAATTTTTTAGAGACAAGAAATTCTTTGATGAAGCTATGTTGAGGTTCCCAAAGTCTGAAACTGAGAGGTAAAAACTTGTCAAGATGACGAACAGTTACTATGAAGTGGACACTATAAAAGCTTTATGGAGAAAAGTACTAAGGGTTATTATGGAGTACATCACTCTCGACGACCGCTTCACTAGGGTTTATGGATACCACTTCATGCTGCTCAATCACTTCTGGCATAAGGTGCATGTCTCTATCCCCTTCTTCCTGCTCTGTTCCCTGAGAAATAGCTTTTCTGATCATAGTAGAAGCCCTAAAAGATACCTGATTCTTCACACGGGTCTTTTAAGGCTCATTTATGAACACTTTCAGAATTTGCCTACCCTTCCAAACCCTGTTGCCCCTCTGGAGCTTGATGAGGATGATACTGAGCCTAGCATTTCTGATTCTAAAGCTTCCCCTGACCACGTCAAGAGCTCCTTGCCTCCTCTATCTCCCCCTTCTGCTTTAGGTCATTCCCCCCAGCCTTCTAGTGCCTGCTCTGTTCCTGCCTCTAGCCGAACTAACCCTAAATCTAAAGGGATGGGTTCTAGCTCACCGGTTAATAAGTTAGTTTCCTACCCTGATGACTCCCCTGTTGTTTCTGCTAAAGTGGCTGAGGCTTGTCCTGAGAACCTCCACTTCCCTCAAAATTTTCAACAAGAGAACTATAGACCCCCTAGAAGGGCGGAGTCGGTTATTTTTGGGTCCAATGCTAAATGTGACCCCCCTTTCGACTTCATTGGAAATGCCAAGAAGTGTTCTTTGGACTAGTTTAATGCTGCCAATTGGTTATTTCATGAAATTAGCGAGTTGAAAACAAAAAAATTGTCTCTTCACTATAAGTTGGGGGAAATTTAAGCCAAAGTTACGGAGTTAATTCAGAACGATGAGGAGAAGAATACCACTGTGCAGGATAATACTTATAAGGACAGCACCATTGAAAATGAAATGGAAAAAATGAAAGTTACAATGAAAAAACTTGATCAAGATTGTAGAATTTCCAGACACAACTCTGTTATCATTAAAGCTATGTCCGAAAGATTGGAGAAAACACAGAAGAGAGCTCTGATTGTTGACCTTGACCAGGAGAAAGACCAAGATGAGGAAGCTGGGATTTCTAAGCGCACCAGATCCAACACAAAAAGAAAAGCCTTGACCACCCCTACTATGACTCAGATCTTTATGGAGGGGGTCTAGGATATGGTGGACTTAGAAGAGGTTGAGAACGAGCTTTTGAAGTCCATGGATTAGCTGTGGCTGGGCCCTGCTTTGTCTGGTTGCTGGCCGTTTAATGGTTTTTTTGTGGTTTTTCGTGGCTGTCTGTTTTAGCTAGTTTATTTCTTTCAGGCAGCCTTTTTGTCTTTTGGGCCTCTTTTGTGGTCTTTTTTTGTAATGATACTCTGCAGTTTCGGGTCCCTGTAAAACCCGTTTATCCCCCTTTTATCAAAAACATTTATTTGCAAATTAAATAACAAAAGAACATTGGACAAGTTAGCTGCTTTGCTACAATCAACATTTAAGGTAACTCTTTAAAGATCTTCATGCAATTCCATTTTAAATTTATGAAACTACTGCTACTAATTATCTATGTTCAAATGTTCTAGTATCAAGGGCATTAAAAGCAACAAACACACCATTTTATCCATTTGAAGCTTTCTATCCAAATTGTAAATATAAATTCAATACTTATGGTGCACCCCAGTAGGAAACTTCTCATTATAGTCACTATGACAAGGAGGTGAGATATGTATACGTACTTCATCTCAAGGTAGTCATCACAATGAATGACAAGCAAATGGTATATGCCTAATGATAATTTGTCACCAAAGGGAATTTCACCCTCAATCAAAACAACGTTATCATAGACGGGTATGTGCAGGATCATGATGGGCCAAAAAGTGGCAATATGATGGGTATGTGGCTGATGACATTTTTTTTACCCAAAATTGATGAAATAAAAAGGGTTTTTAAAGGAGATTCTCAGCTTTCCACCAATATAAATTATGTTTTACTTTGAATTTAATAAGTAATTATTATTCATTTTCTATTTGAATTACGACTAAAGTCCTGATTGATAGGCTGATTGAAAAACATACATAGCTTTCAAACGGTATCACATTTTTTTAATCCAAAACATGTGTCACATTCTATGCTTCGTATACTATAGGATTAAAAAAATAAAAAATAAATTTCATGAAGTTTTGACCAAGTTAAGGTGGTTAGACATATGAGTTTTTATTTTTTAAAAAATTTGTAACAAAAAATTCATAATTAATTATTTAGTAGGAAAAAAATTACAAAAAAATATGTATCACATCGGGGCATGAGTCCTCTACTTATATTTGAAATTTTATAAAAAAATATTATTATTTTATTGTGGTTAGGGTGGTCAGATAGACACCTACTTCTTATTTTTTCCCTGAAATTTAAGTACTACTGCATTGAAATTTCAAATTTTCACCAAATAGATTTTTTTATTTTAAAAAAAAACCTAGTAGTTTAGAAACTACATTCAATTTTCTACAAATTCTATTCTTACATATTTTTTAAATAATATAGATAACTTATTCAAATTTTTATGTCAAGTTGCCTAACTCTGATTTTTCTAAATTTGTGCCACTTAAGGGCCCATTTTTTCCATGATGATCCTGCACATACCTAGACACAATATGCCTAACTAAGTAAAGAGTATATGCCACAGCAAGGTACAAAGCAATACTAATTCAAATAGTCCTCTTGCTTTTCAAACTTCTCAAATTGTTTATAATTATATAGAAAAAAACCTTTCATACTAACTACAATAACGATATTGCAGGTGACAAAGAAGTAGAAGCGAGTGAAGGACTACCTGCAATTGAATGAACTTGCATTCCTCCTTTTTTTTATGCTTTTCTTGTTGCATCTTTTTCCTATAATACTATATTTCATGTTCTATGAATCAAAACTTCTTTCTACTTTTATTTTACATCTCAGATGTCTCTCTATTATTTGGTAAACAATACTTAATTTTCTTATGTTATCATTCACATGGATTAAACTCTACTACTACATGTTTACACTATGCAATACATTGTATGCTACACAATACTTTACCTTCCTATGTTACTGTTTAAATAGATTAAACTCTACTGTTACATGTTTTTACTATGCAACAATTTCACAATTGCATTTGCTAGATTTGCTTTCGAACAGTTCACCCAAACTTTGTTACCTGTTATGAAGTATGCTATTAGCTTTCTTAGCTGTTACCTATTAAATATTTTCCAAAATACATAAACCTCTATCTTGCTTATTTACTTAAAAAAAATGACTTTTCCACTCATTGGTATTTAATGCATTGGTTGTAGATTGATTAACAAGAATGCCATGTCTCCAATGTATGTTATTCAATTGCGACACTAATCTTCTTTAATCGTAGCAGTCACTTGACTTTGAGAAAAAATGCCATCCAGATAAAGTGCATAACACCACTAACGCTCACACAATTTGCATTTAATTTTAGCATTTACATTTGTAATACTTGCTTTCCCAATGAAATTTTATTGTCTTGAAATAGGTTTAGTATCAATTTTTGTTTCAATAAATTAGGAAAATATGGAAACATTATATACTTGACATTTGGCTATTGATTGCATTGTTGCATGTTTTTCATTCTACAAAAGTGCATTGGTGGTGAATAGATTGCCTGACACCTGATAACTAGAAGTATTGCTTCTTGTTGTGAGTAATGGTGCAAATGTGTACACTGGATTACATATGGATGACAGTGGATAATAGGCGAGTCAATGCATTAATTTTGTGTTTTTTGGTTGCATGGATAGTAGAGTATCAACAATGCTTGGTAAGAAAAGTGTGCGAGATGTGCTAAAGGCCTCATGAGTGTAGAGGCAGTGACTGCATAGTTAATTCATGAAATCTGACATGAGTACTAGGTTTTATTTGTGGTTATTGTTGTTTGTTTATTGTTTATTTAAAATCTTGTGTATTTTTAGCTTTTCTTTCTAGTCTTTCATAATTCTTTTTCTGTGGCAATGCACCACTGATGAGTTCCTTGTTCCTGTGTTTATGATACTTGGTTGCTATTACAATGACCAATGATGAATGCTTGCAATAAATTATTGTGTTGGTCTATCCTTTTTGAAATTTTATTCATCTTTCTATGCTTCATGTTTATGAAGAGCGTATAATATGTCATCGACTATGTTCATTTGTCTACTAAATGGGAGATTTACTATTGCATCAATTGAACTTTCTTTTCAAACAATTGCTTCACCACTGACATTGTACTATTCAAAATATTTTTTCCTTTTTCCTATAGTTAGGATATAAGGATAATAAAAACTATTTGTAGTTATCAAGTGCCATAGCGGCATAGCCAAGCCATTTATCTGTAGTCGACTTGAACAAAATAATGAACATGGAAAAGACTAAACTATGCCCAAGTATTCTAGCAGACGATAAATAAACAAGAATAAGAAAAAAAAATCACAACACTCGCCTAAGATTCCATGGGTCAACCTAAGATTCAATGGCCAGATGTTTGTAAAAAATCCAATTTGTACTTCTGTTTCACTTCATAATTATCTTTTGTGACAGTTATTTTTGACATGGTTTTGTTTCTACCTCTTTCGAGCCTAATAACAAAACCTTGAAAATTTTGATTTAATGACTGGATGTTTGGAAAAATAACTCAACATTATTTGGCACATGAAAGATTAAGTTGATACATGATTCAGTTCTGTTTGACCTGCTTTATCACATGTTGCCATAGGCATACTTAGTTCATTAAATCTTAGATGACTTCTAGCTTTTGTTTTTGCATAATCTCGTTTACTAAAAAGACTATGAATTTTTTAGCCCCTAGTTGCACTTTTCCATATTCATTAGTCTGAAAAACTGCACTAAGCTGTTGAATAGCTTGGCTGTGTGTTTATAAAACGTGATATCTCTTTTACTACACATTCAATGAACATATAGATAATTCATGAAATCTTAGGAAACTACTAGGTATTCTTTGTGCTTAATCTCATTTCATAATAGTTTCCTCAAAAGCTTGTGGGTTTTCTTACCAATTTCTTGCATTTTTGCAAATGGGTCCACATAGAGTTTGACGACAACATTTTTTCCATCGGCAAAAAATGGAAAAAATCAAAAAATTTGCACAGTTTTAACACACATTTCAATAATCAGAGTTCCTTGCAAACAAATCTACAAAAACATCTCATACTCTGACCTTCCACTCTCTGCTTCAACAACTAGATGTCTTTGCAGCTCTATAGATCTTTGTCTCCACTCCAATCCCAAAAAAATGGTTCTTGTTGGAAGGACAACGTTAACAAAATGCAATTAATGCAATGACACTTAACATGATCTTTCCCACGCCAATTTTTTTTACACATCTTTTCTACGTCTTTAAAATTATGAATTAGGTTTTACAAAATACTTTAAGTTCTTCTAGATTCAATTTCTAATACTTCAATCCAAAAACAACTCACCTCTATCACATCCAGGAAAACTAGCTTCTTCTTAAGCAACTGTCATCTGGCTTTCAATCAGTTTTTTCCTTCACCTTTATTTATACATGTAACACCTCTACCATTTTCACTATCTACATACACATTCGATGCCTAAAACCTATCCATTCCACTGACACATAGAAAACTATTCCCATTTACAACTGTTCATTGTTTACACATCACAGGATATTGGAAATGCTCCAAACCACTACCCTCAGCCTCCTCTTTTTTCCACGACTTCTCTAGTCATTTGTTTGTTTCTCATACTTGATAAGTACTGTGATAGGTCGAATTTGAGTGGTCAAAAATGAGCAGCAAACAAAGTAATGCAAAGTACCACTAAGAACAACCTACACCTCAAGATTAGCCTAAGTTGGATTCAACACAAAATAAAGGCAACAAATGGAACTTTTTACCTTGTGTCGAATCGATCCTTTGGGTGGCCCTTCGATCTTCGGTGTTGTATGCTCCTTGGATGACAAGATGCAAGCTAGATGGTGATATGAAGATGGATGCAAGTGGGCTGCAAGCATGAAAATGGCTAAGTGTGGATTCTAAGAAAATTTTGCAAGAGTTTGGCTACAATGCATGATCTCCCCAAAATGAGAGAAAACAGGGGGTATTTATAGAGATTTTGGAAATCTCTAGGGAAATGGATGGTCAAGATTGAGCCACAAAGATCAAGATGTAGGGCCAAGGTGAGTAGAGAACTCACAAGCCCTCACATCTTGACATATGGCATGTGATAGGGCTTAAAAAGGATGATGTGTACATGAGGTGGAGGGATAGTACATGACATGGAGAGGGTACATAGTACCTTGGGATTGAGACAAGATCTCCTCATAAAGGAGGTACTTGTCCCCATGTGGGTGAGAGGACAAGTGGGGAATTAAAAATTCTCAAATATCCTCATGGGGATGAGAGAAGGAATTTAAAATTCCTTAAATGTATTAGGGGATTAAATGTGAATTAAAAATTTACATGGAGAACGGAAATGCCTTGTTCAAAAGGAAAAAGATTTTAATGAAGTTGACTAAGGACACATTCCATAAATGATATGGGGATTAGAGATGACCTAATTAGGTGATTAAGGTTGTGCAAGTACTTGATTAGACTAATTAAGGACTTTATTAGAGGCAAGTGGGAAATTATGGAGCATGGGACCCTAATGATGATTAGGGGTGTGCACCTCTTAATCATAAATTAATTATGACTAAGAGGGATTAGAGGCCAACTTGGAAAAGTTGGAGGATGTGACAATGAGAGAGAAAATAGGGAATTTTTTTAGAAGTAAATTTAAAAATTCCAAAAGATAATATGACTAAATTAAATAAGGTGGTGCATTTATTTAATTTAGAGAGGAAATAGGGGAAAAACATTTGTTGAATTAAATACTTTAGAAAACCTTATGTAAGACACACAATATTAATTAAATGACTGATTTAATTAATATCGGAAAAGGGGATAGTTTCAAAAGAGCAAAGGGATGGTTAAGCATACGACTTTGACCATATTGAAGTGGTCAAATTTGGATGTCTATATTTTGTCCCTCTTTGAAACACTATTAGGATAATAGGGTTTCGAAGAAAAATAAAACACAAATGACTCTATGGAAGAATTGCTCGGAACAGAGATGCCCCAACATAGGAGAGACTATGAGCTACTCGAATAGAGGAGAACCAAGGGGGATCCCCCAGTCTCACAAGGGAAGGCCTATGATGGAATATTGGGAGAGAATGGTAGGGTATGCCCCCTCAAGAAGGAGATGAGGCCGAAACACGGGCCCAATACAACTTCTCAAAAAGATGAGGTGGTATATGTCAATGGAAAGAACATGGAAAATCGAGTAGATTGGCGCTTGAATGGAGGAAAATGGGTCCACAGTGTGGAAATGGCAACCCCGGGAAGACAAGGGGGGAGGGGATTAATTGAGGGCCAAAAAAGCTAAATAAAAGGAAAAAATTCCTTTCATTTTAAAAAGAAAAAAGGGGGGGAAAGCTATAAAAGGGAACGTGGGGATTATTTCTCCTTATTTGGACAGCTGTCAAGTGAGGAGAAGAGGAAGAGGAGGAGAGAGCAAGACAAGGAGCAGACACGATGCCAGAATATGATTCAGACATCATTCACAGGAGGGATGAGAGACGATGATTTTTCAAGGAGTGTGCTATGCCACGTTAGGTTAGACTGAAACCCCACTTTGTGTTTTCATTTAATTTGACTAATTTTTCAAAAAAAACCAAGATATGGGTTTTGTGGGGTGGGTCGGGATGAAAAATGGGTTAATGGGTTTTTTTTTGTTTTGCATTTTTTCATTTTTGGGGAAGGGAGGGTGAAGGTGTGATGGGGGAGGGGGAGGGATAGTGTGTATGGTCCGCCGAGCATGGGTGGGTTCACTGCCTAGGGCGTGTGGTCCCCGGCCTCACTGGAGTGCAATGAGCTTCACCAGCTGCCCGGGCGAGTACACCCAAGCATGGGTGGGTTCAAGCCGTCTGGTGAGTCCGCCTTGAGGCCAAGGAGGGCACCAATGTCGAGGTGGGTCTACCCGCGCGGGAATCGGCCTCTGCAAGCGCCAGGGCGGTCTTTCCACAAGCTCGCCATTTGCCGGGCTTGAGGGCGGTCACCGAAGTGCTTGGCTGGTCCACCCGTGCCCGAGGGGCCGGTTCCGCCCAAGGGGCTAGGGCGGCTCGGAGAAGACCGTAATGTAAAAAAGGCCGTGAGGAGGGTGAAGGAAATCCGGGGTCGTGTGGAGGGAAGGTTTGAAAACCCATATAGGACAAGACGCATATGAGGAAAAACATGGTGATGGATGCGTAAAGTGAGAGTTTACGGGACGCAGAGAGATGATCCCGTGTTTTAGCTGCAGATGCTGGCAACGATGACATGCGGGAGCATCGAGACCGCCGAGGCAAGACTATTGTACATGCTGTCCTACCAGATGATGAAGGCCCACAAGGCCATGCTGACAGCGCTGATAGAGCGCTGGGACTTAGAGACATCGACATTTTATCTATCGATGGGGGAGATGATAGTGACTTTGGAGGATGTTTGGCAGATTTTGAGGCTCCCTATAGGAGGGCTTCCGGTTAGTGAGTGCTGGTCAGAGGGCGAAGCGTTGGATGAGTCCATGCATGTTGTTTTCAGTAATGATGATCTACCAGTTCAACGGGGTTAGTTGGATGTGGATAGGATGTTGTCATGCAGGGGGGTTCTAGTTTTGTCCTTATACTTAGCGGGATTGATTAGCGGGATCTTGGTGCCAGACCGAAGCGGTCGATTCCTGCATCTCAGTTTTGTCGAGGTGATTCGACATACCATCAAGGGCGAAGAGGGAGAGTTCGCGTGGGGGACATGCATGTTGGCGCAGTTGTACCGAGACATGCATCGGGTATGCTACCGAAAGGCACTGAGCGTGGCCCATGTCACACTACTACAGGTTTGGGCGTGGGAGCACATTAAGGTGACCAGACCAATTGTGCGCAGATTAGGAGTGCAGGATGATAGAGAGGCTGTAGCCTGGGGTTGGGGGATAGAGGCAGGAGCAATACTGTGATATCGAGATGTGAGAGATGTGGATGTGTGGAGGAGACAGTTGGATGATGTGCGGGAGGAGATGATAGTGTGGCGTCCCTATATGCTGCGACACTTCAAGGGTTGGAGGGATGATAAGGTGGCACACAGTGGTTACTTCTTCACGCACTGCTATATTATTGGGTGGATTCCAATCATAGTGGAGCTACATAAACTCGATTGGGTGACATGACAGTTTGGAGTGAGACAGGATATTCCTGGAGCGCGGGTGAGATTCCAACGAGTGTCGCGGGAGCGGCCATGGGGGGCTCAGCTAAGCCAAGATGTAGTGTGGGAGGATTTGGAGACATTACAGTTTATGCCATACCTAGACAGATGGGAGGGGCAGAGGGATGCAGAAGCGACAAATCGGTATCGACAGTGGTTCAGGCAACATCCACCGCTACGGATTACCCTAGTAGTTTCGATTGAGGGAGCACTAGGGTTCAAGTCAGAGGATGAGAGATGGTTGAGGGCAGCAAGACCAGAACATCGAGGGCGATAGAGAGGTGGTCAAGCGAGGGGAGGAAAACAGGTGGTGGGAGCAGCCAGGAGAGGGAGAGAGGAGGCTCTTAGAGTAGCCGAGGAGTCAGCAAGGATGGCTAGGAGAAGGAGGCGACGACATAGATCCAAAGGGGATGGAGGAGAGGAGGGAGATGAGGAGGTCAAGGCTATAGGATAATAGGATAG
The DNA here is from genome assembly GCA_007258455.2 of Sequoia sempervirens. Taxonomy (NCBI): domain Eukaryota; kingdom Viridiplantae; phylum Streptophyta; class Pinopsida; order Cupressales; family Cupressaceae; genus Sequoia; species Sequoia sempervirens. The sequence continues at coordinate 564,940,111 of VDFB02105785.1, forward strand.
GGGGGCAGAGATCTAGGGAGAGAGGATCCAGGAGGCATGCACATCCCTAGGAGGTTAGTAGCAGGAGAGAGGGGAGGAGGTTGAGACTAGCAGAGCGCAGGAGGGATAGGGGGCAGACACGGCAACAAAAACAGGATGCGAGTGAGGCCAGCAGAGCATAGGAGAGGATGATAGGAAGAGAGAGATCCCCTTTGGTGATAGATGTGGATGCGATGGAGGCGTCAATGGAGAGCGAGGGATATGAGCCACGAGAGATGGATATTAACATGGATGTGTATGACCTCCGACCACTGTCGACAGTGCCACCCAGAGGAGAGGACCCCGCAGTGGTACTGAGAGGGACCGTAGAGAGACTGTGCCTCAGTGAGCAATGGTTATGATAGACAGAGGTAGAGTGGGTCAGGTTAGAGGTAGCGCTGAGTGAGCTACATACACAATTCTCCTAGGGTGAGCGAGACTATTCAGCCCTGGCCTCACTAGGGTCAGATGTAGAGCGGAGATTAGCGAGAGAGAGATGAGGCC